>CANYCX011606469.1:0-15531 GCA_948193385.1 Breynia disticha f. nivosa | reverse complement strand
ATAACAATTCAATCATAACAAGTAAGTGGAATAAAATCACTTACCTCGCGCTCCCGCGACTCGATTTGGCCCCAAATCTCCTATTCGGGTTCCGGTTGTTGTTTCCTACACACATTCAATCACATTTACTATAGTTTAACCAACAATGTACCATATTTCAACATTTGTTACCATTTTCCCAAAATTCCCAAAATCACCTAAAACCCTAATCTCTTAAATCTCACCACATGTTATGTTTTAGGGTTAAACACTTATAGAATCATGAACTACAACCAAAACCCAACAAAACCCTACCAAATGCAGCCATTTTCCATACCATTTCAGTTTTGAATCAAGGATTCTTACCTTTGTTAAAAACCCTACCAAATGCAGCCATTTTCCATACCATTTCAGTTTTGAATCAAGGATTCTTACCTTTGTTAAAAATCCTAAGCAAGAGGAAATGTGGATGGAAAGATCTATTCGTTGTTTCCTTGCTGTAATCCTTGAGTTGGTAGGTTGTTTTAGTGTTTAGGAAGGCCTTGGAATGTGGTTTGAGTGTTGAGAGATTGTTTGGGAGTGTGCGGGGACGTTTTGTCCCGAAATGAGCTGTGTTTGGCCTACTTAAAGACATGTTCGGACCCCGATAATGTATGTTTATTTTAAAATTAACGTACGTTAACAAAAATCAATTTCTGGGTAAAACAGGTTGAATAACGTACGTTGTTTTCCAAATAACGTACGTTATTCATAGTTTTTAGATGAATAACGTGGGTTACATGCAAGCTAATGTACGTTACTTGCTTGTAGGCTACCGCACTTCACACTTTCCGACCTCTTTTGATCCCTAACACGTATATCTTTGTACAAACATAGTTCCCACTTAATTTAACATCATTTTAACTTAATTAAACATCAATAAACCTTGAATTAACATATATATAAAGATCAAATCAAACTATCATACACATCGACTTACATCTCCCCTATTCTTTTCATTCTTCCCCGATCTCATAGCTTAACTTCCACTATACTTATGTCATGCATCTATATCATTTTCCCACATCATTACACATGAATTAAACATAATCCACAGTGAATTAGACCTTATTTAACATCTAAACATACCTCATATCACCCTATATAATTTCATTCAAAATTAAAACATCTGTTACTTTAGTTTCAACCGCATTCATGCAACTTCCTCTGCACATGAAAGGAATCAAATAACACATACATATTTCATTCCTAATCAAAATCATTATTCTTAATTTAAAATGGACTAATTTTTGGGGCGTTACAGCTTTCCCTTCTTCCCAAATCGAATCATGCCTCTCTAAGGTGACACTCTAAAAAACACTTTGTCTCCAACATCACAAGTAACCTCTCTGTGATGCCGATCAAAGTAACTCTTCTGGCAATCCTAGGCGGCCTGCATACACCTTTTCACCATATTCACTTTCTCGAGAGTCTGTTGCACTAACTCCAATCCCTCTATCTGCCATAGGCCCTCAATGTCCCAATATGATGGACTCCGACATCTCCTCCATATAACGCCTCATAAGGCGCCATCCCAATACTCGAGTGGTAGCTGTTGTTGTACGCAAACTCTACCAATGGTAGGTGATCATCCCAGCTAACCTCAAACTCCAGCACACACGCTCTCAACATATCCTCTACGGTCTTGATAGTCCGCTCAGACTGACCGTCAGCCTGAAGGTGAAATGCGGTATTAAATCGCAGTCTGGTACCTATAGCTTCCTGTAACCTCCTTCAGAAACGTCAAGTGAATCGTATATCTCTATATGATACAATCGACACGGGCACACCATGCAATCTCACAATCTCTGCAACATACAAGTTTGCCAGCTTGTCCAAAGTGTCATTCTGTCGAATCTCCAAGAAGTGTGCAGATTTCATTAATATGTCCACTATAACCCACACGGCATCATGCCTCCTGAACGTCCTCAGCAACACCATAATAAAATCCATAATCACTTTCTCCTATTTCCACTCGGGGATCTCCAAAGGCTTCAATTTCCTTGCTGGAGCTTGATGTTCTGCCTTGATTTACTGGCAAGATAGACATCGAGCTACAAAGTCGACAATCTCCCTCTTCATATTCACCCACCTATACATCCCTCTCATGTCTCTATAAATCTTGGTGTTGTCCGAATGTACTGAAAGTGAGCAGCAATGCGCCTCTGCCATCAGAACCTGATTGACCTCTGCCAAGTCAGGAACACACAATCTATCCCCGTAATACAACACTCCCTCCTCATCTAACCTGTGCGAGGTAGTCCATTTCCCTTTCTGTACTTTCCTCTTTATCTTCATTAGATGCTCATCATCTTTTTGCCTCTCTGCTATTAGATCTCTCATCTGGGGTCAGAGCTGAATGTTTGCTAACATGTCCCCTGAACCAAATCAAGCTGCTGTAACGTCCTAAAATTTTTGAAAATATTAATGTTTTAACTAAATATATGAAAATGTACATAAATTTTTCGCGATTTAACTAACTAATAATTTGGTTGAGGAAATGAAAAATAGGGAATAATAAAATAATCAGAAGTTGTTAGGGTTATCGGGGGAGAGAAATACGAAAGGAAGGTAAACTAATAGTGCCGAGAACAAAACCGTCCAAAATGAAAATCTATATATATCTCTTTTAACTCTCTCTCTCTCTACACTTCTCTAAACACTCTCTCTCTTTCCTTACTATATCTCTAAAGCTCGAAAAACCCTAAGAACATTGTTCTTCGTGAAACCCTAGTCTCGAGAAGCTTCAGAATCGATTGAGGCTCGATTTACGGTAAGAATTTCATCCATGATTATGAAATCCCGTTTTTCAACCTTAACCCTAGTTTTCGAAATTGAATTTCTTTCGTTTAAGCTCTGATTTGAGCAAATAATGGCTTGTTACAAAGCTTAGTATGTGTACTATCCATCGGTAACAATGTTTTGTGTTTATACGTGTTTTAGGTGGTTGAAATCAAGGTTTGAACATCGATGGTGAATAGTGACGATATTGGGTTTCTTAACCCTAAATTCGATTTTGCGTTCTGTTGTTTAGGTAAGAGTCTTTGGGTCTTATTGAGGTTATTTGAACTATCAATTTGAGTTGGTATAAATTGATGTGAGAAAATGGATTAAGGATCATAGAATTGTGTAGGGTTTCGGAGGAAGGAGTGTAAGACGTTGGGTTTAATGATGGTGTGGATGGTAGGAATCGTAAATCATACCTAAATAATTCGGTTAGAATCATAAAATGTGGTTGGTGAAGAGAAGAGGAAAGAAATTAAGTCTAGATAGTTGGGAGAGTCATTAATGAGTGGAAGAAGGAAGATAACTAATGAAACCATAAATCACATCACCTGAGAACCTTGTTAAATTATCATTTTGCATAAGCTCAAACATAAATAATTAATTTAAATTTATGAATTGTGTAATAGGAGGTCAAAAATCTAGAGAGGGGAGTTCCAGGCCGGAGCATTAGGAGTTGCTTGCAGGTAAGCAATATGAATGCAATATTCCTTGATTGTGTGCTTTGTGTTGTGGAATGTTGAATTGATTGGGATTAATATGATTGTGTATGTTTTATTGAAATTGTTGTGGAATATGGTTAGAGTGTTGGAAATGATTAATGATGATATACCTAACGTGACGGTTGGGTATAGAGTTATGGTGACTTATATGGATTGGTATGTATGTTAATACTTGAATTTTTATTGGTGAATAGATGAATATAATTCTCATGTTATTGGTTATATTAGTGGTTTGGAAAACTCATGTTTGAGATGGTATGATTTGGAAATGATCTTGATACCTATGTTGTGCATGAGAATATCACTTTGACATATACGTTCATGCATGAGAGCATATAGTGGGAAAAGTGAACTTATATGGTAGCTCTTAGTGAGCAATATATTTGAGGGAGTGGTTATGGCTCATGGGAGCGTAATTGCAGTAGTATATAAAAAATACGTTACCGCGGCACAGTGGAGGACTCGATTCACTTTTTAAGTGTCGAGCGTGCCAGGCCAATTAAAGGCATTATATAGGCCAAGTAAGCGCGTAAGAAGCTATGGACCATAGTAATTATAACCACATACTCCCGACCGATAAGGCCCGTTTTCAAACGTCAAAGAAATGGCCAAGTAAGGGCGTAAAAGTTAAAGTCTAAGATCATGAGAGGTTGCATTAAGATGCATTAGAAGCATTCATTCATAACCATGAAAGCTGTGTATATGTAATTGGATGATTATATGTTTCAAGGATGACCATGACTGTGTGTTAGTGAAGAAATGGTGCCATGTATTGAATAAGGTGTGGTGTGTTATATAAGGTTGTGAAGCATGACATGAATGTATTTGTGTCTACTAGATGTTATGTTATATGTTTATATGATTCATATAGGAATTTGGAGTGGAAATGGATTAGACTTGCCAAATATGGATTTATGATGTATAATTAAGTGGTTTAGGATTTATTGTTTGTGATTAAATGTGTAGTTTATTAGTTAAAGGATGATTGAGAATTCATTTGAATTGTTGAATGAAGTTAGGAGGTTAAATGGATGAAGGGAAACATGGTTGAATGGTATGGTTTGAGTTTTGGTTGGTTTTCACGCAGGGCATCAGAGATCCAAACGTGGTGGAACCAAAGTACACGCAGTCGTCGCGACCACGCGTACTTTGGCCTTGATCACGCGTTTGTTGAACCAAGACTGCGTGTGGTGGCAGCGGAAACGCGTACTCGGCCACCACCGCACGTAGTCTTGGCTGATCAACTTTGGATTACTGGTTTCCAAATTTATAAAATGGTTGTTATGGTGTTTTTGCTTGTTTGATATTCACTTGAGTATATACTTGACATGTGATTATTTTGCGATGTGCAAGTGTTTATAATGTGTTGTTTTCATAAAATGATTATATTTGTATTTGTATGAAATGGAATATTGTCCATTTGGTAAGTGTTGCTTGCTGAGTCTCGCGACTCACTGCGTTTTATGCATACTGTGTGGTCAGGAACTTGAGGGAAAGTTATTTTGATACGTGAAGAATTAGGACTGCTTGTTCATACTTCGACCGTAGAGTTCGGGAGGCCAAGGTGGGCTGTGCACGAAGGCTTAAGTAAATTTTTAAATCAGTGCATGTGTTTTGGTGTATGGTTATAAGTGAAATAGGATTGAATAAGATTTCATTTCTCGTGTAACCGAAACATGTTTTGGACCTTGGTGCATTATTTTGAAACAGTCCTTCTCGAAATATTGTAAAGTTGTATTTTCTTAATGAAAGTGCTTATATTTTTATTTCACGAATTTACGTTTATTTATTTCTTTTCAAAACTCAAATGATGTCTGGGTTCGAATATTATCTTATGAGAAACATCATAATACATGATATAATAGTTGAATTCGGGTGTCACATTTAGTGGTACAGAGCCAGGTTGTTAAAACCTCAATTCCTGAAATCAAAGATTTTTATTTTGGGTTTTCAAATTATTTTGTAATGCATGCATGCTAGAGTTTGAAAACGTGCACTTATTTTCATAAGTTTGCTAAATGATGGCCTTATTCCTTTTTCTTAAATTAGAATGGAGGAAGGGCAAGATGAGAGTGCACAGGCAGTCGCTGGTTCCTTGGAGCCAGTGCAGGGGAATGTCAACGTTCCCAACGCAAGTGAACAAGCACCTAACCTTCAAGCACAAGCTCATCCTCAGGCTGTTCAACAACTATTAGACCTGATAAGGGCGACTGTGAGGGAACAGTTACCACGAGCCCAGAGGCTGGATATTGAAAGAAACTATGAACAAATACAAAAGCTGGGAGGAAAGCCGTTCTTAGGCACCACATATCCTTCTGTGGTAGAGGATTGGCTGAGGGATACAGAGAGAGTTATCTGGAGGATGAATTGCACCTCAGTGAAAAAGGTTCAGTATGCCACATCCTTGTTTGAAGGGGAAGCTATTAATTGGTGGGATATGGTGCCAGGGAGTACAAATGAGCCACTCACCATGACCTGGGAGGAATTCCAGAGGGTCTTCACTGAAAAGTACACTCCACCAGTGAACCGGAGGGAGAAAAAGGCAGAGTTCCTAAAGTTGGAGCAGGGTGACCTCTCAGTAGCTGATTTTGAGGTGAAATTCACCCGACTCTCCAGATATGCACTGGAGGAGGTGGCCACTGATGATTCGAAGAGGGATTGCTTCGAGATGGTGCTGAAGCAAGAGATTTAACTGTTGTTGTCAATTCAACCTGCCAGCTACTCAGCTTTACTTGTTGCTGCTTTGAGGGCAGAAAAGAATCTGGGAGAGGAGAAGCCTCCAGAGGCAAAGAAAGATAAACAAGAGAGAAGCTCAGGAGGGGTAAAGAGCTTCAGTTCACAGGGGTCTGGAGTGACCAAATCTAAGAGGTTTGGCGGTAGAGGAGCTGTGACACCCGAAATCAACTATTATCTCATGTGTTATGATGTTTCCCATAAGATAATAATCGAACCCAGACATCATTTGATTGTTAAGAAATAAATAATGTTTTAAAAACAGAAGTAAACCAACACATTCATTACGAAAATGTATCTTTACAATGTAAAGAGAGAAGGATAGTTTTAAAATAGCGAAGATACAAAAATGTTTTGGTTATAAAGGAAATGAAATTTATTCAATCTCATTTCACTTTTAACCATACACTAACACATGCACTATTTTAAACAAACAATTTACATAAATCTTCGTGCACCACCCACCTTGGCTCCTCGAACATAGCAATCAAAGTATGAACAAGCAGTCTGAATCCTTCTCGTAGCAAAATAGATCCCCCTCAAGTTCTTGCCCACACGGCAGGCATAAAACGCAGTGAGTCGCGAGACTCAGCAAACAACACTTACCAAATGGACAATATTCCATTTATAAAAATAAAAATAAAATCATTTCACGAAAACAGTACATTATAAGCACTGGCATATCGCTAAATAACCAGACAACATTTATATATCCAAACCATAACATACAAGAAAAATACCAAAATCAACAAATCTTAAGAATCTGGAAAACTAGCAATCCAAACATATCAGCTAAGACTACGCACGGTGGTGG
Organism: Breynia disticha f. nivosa; assembly: GCA_948193385.1. Classification (NCBI taxonomy): domain Eukaryota; kingdom Viridiplantae; phylum Streptophyta; class Magnoliopsida; order Malpighiales; family Phyllanthaceae; genus Breynia; species Breynia disticha. The sequence continues at coordinate 8,460 of CANYCX011606469.1, read as the reverse complement.
CCAAGTACACGTTGTCGCTGCCACCACGCGTAGTCTTGGTTCGAACAAACGCGTAATCAGGGCCAAAGTCTGCCACCACCTCCTTAGCGTAGCTGTCACCCACTTCTTTGTTCTGGGACAACCAATCCATCCCCAATATCACCCCCAAAGTCTGCCATCCTCAACACTATCAAATCAGCTATGTACCGCAGCTCACCAATCTTCAGCTCACAGTGTCTTAACACATTACTAACTCTAACAATGCCCCCAGCTGGCATCGACACAGCTACCACATAACCCAAAGGCTCTATGCTACAACCAAGCTACTCTACCACAGACTCACTCACAAAAGAACAAGTCGACCCAAGGTCAATCAACACCAATATATCAAAGGTGAAAATAGAAATTGTACCGGTGATCACATCCGGGTTGGGTGCCGCCTCATCACGTGTCACAGCATGCACACGTGCCTGAGAAGCAGTTGAAGTCTAAAAAGCTCCTCCGCCTCTCGCAGTGGTACCAATAGTCCTACCGCATATGCCTCTACCCCCGCTTCTTGTGGTAGTGGCACCTTTATTATCCCCCACACTACTCTTCCCTAGAGCAATTCTCCCTTCATCTCTGACCTTCTCCATATAATATTTAATCCTATATCTCGGGTTGTTGCATGAGAAACACAACGAATGAGTGTCTCCACCAGTGAATCCCTCCCTACTCTACTGTCCCGGAGTAGGGGGTCTATAAGAATGACTCCCCCTACTCCCTACTCCACTTTTCTGCCTGTTGCCCCCTCCACTAACCCAAAGGCTCTATGCTACAACCAAGCTACTCTACCATGGACTCACTCACAAAAGAACAATCCCTCCCTACTCAAACTTACCCTTCCTCTGGACATCAGTGGCCACATCCTTTGGTGCATACCTAGAGAGTCGAGTAAATTACGCCTCATACTCTGCTATAGTCATCCCCTGCTGCTTCAACTCTAGGAATTCTATCTTTTCTTGTTGCGATAGTGCTCAGGGGTGTATTTGTTGGCAAACTCTCTCTGGAAGTCAGCCCAAGTGAGCATAGGGGGATCACTCTGACTCCCAAAGACTGCCTCCCACCAATACCATGCTTCTTTCTCCAGTAATGAGGTAGTGTACCTTAAATTTTGCTCGGGCATGCACCTACACCGGTTAAGGATTTGCTCTGTGTGTCGAAGCCAATTCTCAGCCTCAGCAGGATCAGTGGTCCCCTCGAATGATTTGGCACCCTGCTTATGCAACTCAGAAAATTTCATGTCAAAATCGAGGCCCTCCCTATGCTGGCCTCCCTGTGGTACCCTCTGTTGGCCACCCTGCTGACCCCACATATGTTGTAACAAGGGATGGTAAAACTGGGCATGGGCTGGGTCAAAAGGTGGTATAGCATCGGCCGCAAGTGATGCTCCACCTGGTGCAGGTGGTGCTCCGTGTCCTGGGATTGGTCTCTGTCCCTACACAGACTCCTAGGACTCGATGGTAACCTCGTGTGATACATCCTCTATATGCTCCATCCTAAACAAATCATCATTTGAAAACTTTAGTTTCATGAAATATGATGCAATGAAAACAAGTTTTTGGTACAGTCTGCAGGGAAACTAATCCCCGCTCTGATACCACTAAATGTGAACTCCATTTTTGCAAAGTTTTTTTTATTAAATCTCAATTTTTGCACCCATTTTTTTCTTTTCAAATGATAACTCAAATCAGATCAAGAGAATATATATATATATATATATATATATATATATATATATATATAAAGAGTGGCAACATACATTTCATTAAACCAACTCAATACAAAAGAAATGTCAAAGTATGCAGAAGCGTAGGTTTTGGTTTAAAAGAATGCAAGTGCCAAGAGCCTATACTAACATGGTATGGCCATACAAAATGAAAAAGTGTAAATCTCCAAAACCACTAGGAGTCGACCTATCTGCAAAGTATCACACGCTCGAGCTATGCCAAAAGAATGTCCCAAGATCGGCTATTGTTGCTCTACACACAAATTCACAACAAAATAAAGGTGAGTATAAAGAATACTCAGTAAGTGAATCCTTATAGTTATTATGTTGTATGCGCAGGGAAACCTTCGGTCAAATACGGTTTTGTCAGTGTAACACGAAGCCGCATTCGTGCCTAACAATTCCCATAAAATCTTTAAGTGTTTAAGACATTAACTTCAGGTCACATGCCATCATCTAACTGTTTAATATGTTCAGGAACTCATCCTATATCATTTGTATACTTTAGATATGCATTAGAGCATTGTTCGGGCTGAATTTAAGGTTCTGGACCAAAATAACGTATGTTTAAACCTATATTAACGTATGTTATATATCCCCTATTCTGCAGTTATGAATAACGTATGTCCACTAGAAATTAACGTAGGTTTATGTGTAGTAATGTACGTTATTGACCAATATAACGTACATTATCTTAGTTCATTAGTATTCTACCCAAGTATCTAAGTATTATCTTAATCCCATGCACATATCATTCCTCATTTGACATATCAACAACCATCAAGGCACTCATATTGTTCCTTTAAACACACAAATCATCACAATTAACCATTAACCACATGAATAACACAATCAATTCAAGATCAACCAACAATCATAAACATCAATATCATCCACCAAACATCATTTCCATAACTCATACTTATACACAAACCATCATCAAACTTTCATTCATTCACATATTCAATACTCCACATATACAACACCATTTGTACTCACACATTAAGATATTCCATATTCACATTCCCATACACAATTTACCTAAATCAATTCCCATAAACACATATGCATTCATTCAAAGCTGTCAGCATTCCAAAGTTCTTGCATAAACATCAATAATAAGAAATGAATGAATGCATTTATGAGAATGATAATGTAACCACACAATGCACTGCATTCTTGTGTGTGAAACTAAGGTTATGGAAATGGTGATTTATAAATGTTACAACTAGTCGACAGTGTATCGCAAGCAGCCACCGAGTCTCGAGAGCCTGTGCATAATAATGGAAAGGATAAGATGATAATCTTAGCAACTACTTTGTGAATGTGTTTGTGGTAAAGTAAATTGGTTATGTGCTTGATTTGACTTGCTTGTTGTGAGATGGTTTACCATGATGGGTTGTATAAATGAATGGCAATTACTATGGCTTGTATTGTGCTAAACAGAAATCAATGTGCTCGTGTGCTATATTTCCCTTTAAGGGGAAGAAATGAATAGTATGTGCATGGTATTTTGAGAAAATTGAGATGAGATTGGTAATGCATGAGTTCCATTCATAGGTATCATTTTTGTGTGTGGCCATGCATTGAGAAAATGGAACTTTGATTGACAAATGGAACTCTGGTTCACAAATGGAACTTTAGTAATGCTTTATGATGAAACGGGAATAAGTGTTCATGAATTTGATGGAATGTGTAATGTTATGATTATGGTTTGGATCCTCTAAATGCATGATTGAGTTGTGTTGAAGGATTGATGATTAAGATGATGATTAATGATATGTAATATGTTTGAGTAAGTGGTTAAAAATGTTATGGTGGGTTATTTTGAAAAGGCTTGTTGTTGGTAATATATATATATATGAGTTGTAGATTGGTGTTCTTGATACTACCTTGTTTGATCGATTGGTTGTAATTGTATAGTCAGATCTTAAAATGTTCGATATGAATGATAACACTAGTAAGAAGACGAGTGTGTAAGTTAAGGTGAACCCTTGATTTCCATCTTGTATGAGAATGATTTGAGATGTAGGATATGTTCTTGATTATTTAGTTGTGTGACCCTTGTACTTGTTAAAAGCTTACGAGCTTAAAATTGGAACGTTTGAGGTTAAGTGAGTTATGTTTATTCGAGAAACCTAACTTATCTCTAATTTTGGGGACGTAATTTCTTAAGGGCGTAATGGCCGTATTGATATATATGTGGGCGTAATGGCCAAAATAAATTATTTGAGGGCGTAATGGCCAAATGTGCAAAGGGAACGAGTGGAGTCTCTCCCTTGCAAAGTTAAGGCTCCGGAGCAATGCATTGTGTGAATTTCATTAGCATGTGCATAATGCATTCATTCATTACTTATGGTTGTGGCCTAATCTTATAAGTGTGTGTTGATTTCTTGTTGGATGTTTAAGTGTGAGGATTATGATAAATGAGATATGTAAGATGTTAATCACTTTGTTAAAGATGTGATAGTGGTTTGTTTAGCATGGTATGTTGTTGGGATTATTGTATGAGTTTATTAATGGCTCATGCGTTGAGCGAGATGTGAATCTGATTGTATCAGCTATATGGATGGATAACCTTGTATGGTTGTATGTAAATTGTATGATCTTAAACGAAAAGTGTATGTGTTGTGAAATGGAATCATGAGGAAGTGTTCCGATTATGCATAAAGTGTTGAGTTGTATGTTATATATGGTAGTGACTTGATGACAAATGGGTGAATAGAGATAAATGATGACATAATTTATGTTTATTAAGAATTGAGAGAGTTGTAAATGGTAAGATATTAAATGGGGCTATGCTTCTTGGGTTGGTTAAGAAAGTTGATTGCCTATGGTCGAATTGATTATAAAAAAGGAAAATAAGAATGTATGATGATTTTATGCATGCTTGTATTGTGATTAAGTTAATTGATTTATGGATGTTATGAGTGGCCTAAAGATGAATAAAATGAATGATTAGGAAGTTAATAAGATTAGTTGAAATGCTTGAGATGGAATGAATTTGTGTAATGCTGGATTGATATGAAAATGGGCAGAATGCTCCTGGAGAAAAATAACGTATGTTACTTGCAAGGTAACATACGTTATTTATGAAATTAACGTATGCTAAAGGATAGGTTGGCATACGTTAATCTGGGTAGAAATTATGGAAAATGACTGATGAATAACGTACGTTAGTGGCTAGGTAAACATACGTTAATTGGACCCATAAACTTTATTTCGGCCTAAATAACATACTAGTGCATACCTAATGTATCCTAATGACCTAGGATGAATTACTTAGTAAATTAAAACATGAAATGGAAGAAATAGACACATGTATGATTGTTGTGGCATGGCTTTAGGGTGCCATTAGGGAGGATAGGTGGCCGAGGACTCCCCTGCACCCCAACATGTAGTGACACTGAAGGACAGCGTTACTGAGTATTAAAAATACTCACCTGTGTTTGCTGGATTTTGTGAAGAGTGACAGGTATTAGGGACGTGACGATGTGATCGACGAGGCTAGCGGTGCGATACTGAAGGTCGGGCTCCAGTTGTTAAAGTTGTTGTGAATGCTTTCTATGTATGCATACATTAGCATGGATGTATATTATATACATATCATTCTAAGTATATTCCCACAGCTTCTGCCTTTCAAACTATTGTCAAGATACGATTTGTATTTATGTTTTGGGAAAACTATGATTTCATGTTATCTCTTCTACAACTTATGTTTTAAGAAAAAAAATAGTGCTAAATTTTGTATTTATTCGAAAATGGATTTAAGAAAATTTGGCGTCACATTTAGTGGTATCAGAGCCAGGTTTAGGGTTCCGAATGCCGCTACCTACACACATGTAATCACATTTCTTATCATTCAACATACAGTGTACCTTATTTCAACCTCCCCTACTAATTTTTCCCTAAAATCCCAAAACTTTCCTAAAACTCTAATCTCTCAAATCTCACCAAATCTTATGTTTTAGGGTTAAAGGTTTATGGAATCATAAACTACAATAAAAACCTATCAAAACCCTACCAAATGCAGCTATTTTCCATCACATTTTAGATCGAGATTGAGGATTTACCTTCCTCCCATCACTTTAAAAACTAGAGGGAGAAGGACTCGATTTGAGGACGGATGTGGTGTTAATCTACTAGAAATCTATTGTTCGTTAGTAGGTTTGATGTTTGGAAGACTTTGGAATGATGGTTTGAGAGTTTGGAGAGAGTTTGAGTGGTTGGAGGGAAGTTATGGCTTGGTTTTGGTTGTTTAAAGTCATTTAATGACATGTCCGGACCCCCGATAAGGTATGTCTATTTAAACAATTAATGTACATTAGCAAAATGCAGATTTTGGGCTGACAGTACTGAGTAGCGTATGTTATTCATGGGAATAACGTACATTATTCTATCAAATGGTCATTAACATACGTTAGTGAACCAATTAATGTACGTTAATTGACTGCAGCCTGCTGCACTTTGCCTTTTTCGACCTCTTTCGATTCCCGACATACCCATATGAATCTATATACCTTACCCTAACTTAATCCAACATTATTCCACATTAAACAGACATTTTTTGGGGCATTGCATATGTTATGCTATGGAGGTTAGGTTTTGTGGTTTGGTTATGAATTGATGGTAAGTGGTTAAGAATGATAATGGAAAGGAAATGATGAATGCATGATGATTAAGTGTATGGTTGTGTTGTGTTTGGATTGATTAATTAAGGATGTTGTGTGTGGATTTAAGATGTATAAAATGGTTGATTAAGAGGCTAATAAGGTTGGTTTGATATGCTTTGAAGTGGCATGAAATGTATAAGTCTTGGATAGAATGGTTCTGTGTGGCATTAATGTACGTTATTTTGGTAAATACCATATGTTAATGTAAAATAACGTATGTTACTTAAAGTGTAACCTATGTTATTCTTGTGCTGGAAATGTAAGGAAGAGCTGATGAATAACGTACGTTAATGGCTTGATAAACATACGTTAATATGGTCGAAAAACCTAGTTTTAATACGTTAATGAATATCTGAAGTGAGGAAATTACTAGGATGATTCCTAAGACATAAAACACATAAAAGAATTGTTTGTGGCATGGCTACGGTGAGCCATTAGGGAATTTAGGCGCGAATACGGCTTTGTGTTCCACAAACACACCCGTGTTGGGTGAAGGTTTCCCTGCACCCCAGCTTAACAACATTAGGGATCACTTACTAAGTATTTTTATATATTCACCTTTGTTTTGTTGTTGAATGTGTGCAGAGTGACAGGTATTAGTAACGGGACTACGTGATCAGCGAGGCTAAGCGGTGCGATACTGAAGGTCGAGCTCCTAGTTTTGGGTTGTCTGTATGTTGTATACTTATATATGTGTTTGTATAGGTGAGATTTACAAACATAACATGTTAAATGTTTTCCATTTCTTCCGCATTGCAAATTATTGTTTGGGCTATGGAATTTGTTGATGTGTTTGAAAAAAACTAATTTTCTAGTTATTCTCTTTCGCATGATTTATGTTTTTAAAAGAAAAAAATGGTACGAAAATCGGCATTTAATCAAAAATGAGTTTTACAAAATTGGGGTTCACACGTATTATTTACAATACTTTTGAATTATTAATTTATAGTCAGTATTATTGTAATGTCCTCAAAATGTCAAGAAATAAAAATAATTTAATTAAATATATGTAAATGTGTATAAATTTTTTGTGAATTCATTTAAATAATAAATTAGTAAAAGGGGATGAGTCTAGGCAAGAAATAAAAAATTTTAAGTGTTTAGGGTTGTCCGGAAAGAGAAAATATGAAAGGGGAAAAAATCAATAAGCTCGGGGACAAAATCGTCTTAAACCAAACTTTATATATACTCTCTTTGGTCTCTCTCACTACCATATCTCTCTCTCACGTCTCTCCCTATCTCTTTTTCGTTCCAAAGCCGGGGAAATTCTAGGGAAACGTTTTTCGTGGAAACCTTGACATTTGGAAGTTGTAAGGTTGATCGAGGATCGATTATCGGTAAGATTTCTTGTATGAATTTCACGTGAACGTTTGTGACGACACATGTTTATTTTCCCCAATGCTACGCGTGGTGGCAACGACAACGTATACTTTTTCACCACCGCGCATAGTCTCAGCTAATCATGCGTAGAACGCCGTTTTTCCGAATTGGAAGAATTGGTAGTTAAGGATAAATTGTATGTATGTTATATGTTGGATATATATATATATATATATATATATATATATATATATATATATAACTGTTGTGTGATTATACGCTTATAATGTGATGTTTTGTGAGGTGATATATATATTTTAGTTTTCTTAAAAATGGAATATTTTCCATTTGGTAATGTTGTTTACTGAGTTGTCACCAACTCATTTGCGTTTTATACCTGCCATATTCGACATTGGCAGGGAATTAGAGGGGACGCGAGAAGGGTAGCTACTGCTTGTTCATGATCCAGACTTCCAAGATCAAAGAAACCAAGGTGGCTGTGCACAATGTTTTGTTTTGTTTTGAGTTTTGAGAAAGGATGTATTTTATTATGTATGGTGAGCTTGAATATGGAATTTCTGTTAGTGTAAGCCCTAGCCCAATGCATTGTTTGTAACTTTTATTATTGAGTAATAAAATTATGAGGCATTATTTTATCATATGATGTATTGACCTGTGGTATATTGTTTGATAAAATATCCAAGAATATTAATTAAGCAC
>CANYCX011606415.1:0-13293 GCA_948193385.1 Breynia disticha f. nivosa | reverse complement strand
AAAATAAAAATAATTAAAAAAAAAAAAGAATTTGGAAATGCTGTATGGTATCCAATGTATAGAAGGTGCCACGTCACGTCAGGGACGAGGGACACTGTAGTGTGTTTTTGAGCGTAAGCAGAAGTCTTGGGGGACCCACGGAAAGGATTCGGACAATAATCCGACCATTTCTGAGACGTTAACGTTGTTTATACGTGTGAAGTCGACCATTGTTGCGTGGATGCACCGAATGACGGTGCATTTATAGGTTACTTCTCTTCGTTCTGTCTTGCTCCGTGATTTTCGATATACGATTATTGGTAAGATACGAATTCAATTTTTTGTAATATTTACGTAATACAAATAATGATATTTGATTAGGATAAAAATATTATGGTTACGATTCATTTAATTCGAATTGTCATCCCTAATATTAATTAAGGTTAATGTTTATCATGATTTTTTTGTTACAAAATTTTAGAAAAGAGATCGGGTTTGTTTACGAATTAAGGGCAAAGAGTCTTATAGAAATATGACGAATCACCTGGTCAAAGCCTGTCTTAACGCCACTAAAGAATCAACAGTTAAAATTCGTATTCTCAGTATGCTGGTTGACCTCTTTACCAATAAACCAAAAAACGTAGAGTTAATGGTTATCATGATGAGTAATATGATTTGTTTACAAAAATTTATTTCTTTTTGTCCTTTTCTCCCTCATATTTTTGTCACATTTGCATATCCATCATGAAAAGATGTAAAAGACGCCACTCGAGGTAGTAGGTTGCGAAAGATTGGTTGCTCTTTTATTATAATTTTTAGTTTTTTTACTGTATATTTTTTATATTATCGTCCTCTCTTACTATATTTTTATATTATTTTTAATTTATTTATTTTTATCATCTTAAAAATATTTTTAATTTTATCATTGATGCTTTTAACCTCCTCTTAGCCGACCACCAAAGGAGAGGATAATCATGGAAGACTACTCAATCTGTTATGTCGATCTTGTTAAAAAAATTGTAAACAAAATAAAAATATATATATTTAATTTGGCTATTAAATTTGGTTTGGAAAACGCAAGTCATAAAATTCTGAGTTGATTGACTGAGAATTTCATTTCTCTTTCCATGAACGAAATATATTATCTAAAAACAACAATACAAGTCATTTTTAAAGGGGAAATTAATAAAGAAGATGTATTTGCCAGATGCCATAGTTTCTAACAACCAGCAGCTAATAAAATCAAATAAAAATCTGTAACAGCACCATTAAACATTGCTACAAATGTTTCGAATCTTGTAAGCAACAGCTTTAAGTTGCAGCTGGAGATTAGCATGCACTGAATTCCAAGTTCGAATACGTAAAATAATGAACATGTTCCCTTCAAGTTTGGCATCCTGCACGGTTTGGGATTGTTTACTGCTAATGTTTAGTAAATTGGTGAGTTCTTGAACGTGTTTACAATAGCTGCATGCTTATCCAAAATAACAAGACATGTAACATCCTCGACACGTTTACAACCATCTGAGTTCATAAATAAAAGGAACGATATTACAAAAATACGCAGTATAAAACGAAGCTATTGGAGTATTCATCATAAACGGGACGATCACTTACTTCACCCCTTTATTTCGGTATCTATGTTCTAATTTACATGACACGAAAGTGTCATTTAGTGTCCCAAATATTTTTGTTATTATGTATATGTATAAATAACAATGTTTAACATAAAAAATTACTGAATTCAGAGTTAAAATTGTTATGTTTTGTTTGGACATGAGTGAGTTACCATACTCGTTCATCTCCTTTTATTTAATCTCATAATATATTTTATTTAATCCATATGAAGAAACTTTCACGAAAACCAAACCTTCACGTTTTGATTTTATGAAAAAAAATAAATAAAAATATTATAGAATAAAAGACAGACCTTCTCTTTGTTTTTTAGTTCTCTTCCTTCCCATTTCTTTCTGATAAAACTGCAAAAGGTCTCCCACGCCACCTGAATTATTTTTGTGAATTGGTCCACTTTAATTTTTTGGGAAATTAAAACTTTAAGTCGGATTGTTATTTTGATCCGATAATACTATTAATTAGTGTACGATCAGACACTGTACGAATGATACATATTCAATATTTATAATGTGTATGTATAAATAATAATATATATTATAAAAATTTACCGACATGATTATGATTTACTAATTCAAATTATCACCTTTAACTTTCAGCTAAGTGTCAAAATTTGGCTCATTCATTAAAAAAACATAAAATTTTGTTCAACTTAATTCAACTCGGTTATTTTTCGGATAATCTTAAACAAGCTTTTAAAAAGTCGAGCATCAAACCGCTTGAGAACCATGTAGCTCATTTCTTTTATATATATATATATATAACTACCCTTTTTTTTTACAGTAAAGATTTCTTTTAAAGGTGGTAGTGTGAAAGTTAGGGCATAATAATCATTAACAAGTTCCCAACATAATTAAAGTTTCAAAATGGAAATAAAATATGCATAAATTATTTACCAAAGTTTGAAGAAAAAACAAAGAAAATTAATGAAAGGATCTAAGATGATTCAGAGAGTAGTTATTGCAGTTGTCTAGAATAGGAATAATATTCTCGTAAGTGAACAGTCCTAAATTTTGGCTAAAAAACACATGGACGAACCCGATCTAGAGATGATACTTAATGAATGATGTTGAGTGGTTTGATCACAATGTATTTGATGTTGAAATTCACATGGCAGATCCATGCTTTTTGTAATTTTGTAGATTATCCAATGACGGAATTAGAATATTTTTAAAAGCAGAGTGAGAATAAGCGACATAAAAAGCATTGAAAAAAATTACGCTGAAGAGGGCGCTACAAAAAAATGTTAAAAGGGTCAAACCACAAGAATATGCGTACAAGATGAGTGGTCATCGTGACGAAAACAAAAGGGGCGAGGGGATCAGTCGTCCTCTCGTCGTGTTTACTTCATTAGCTATTTTTTTATCGTTTATTTTTCAATAGTCCTATTGTCATTCGTACTTTTCCTATTATATTTTTAACTCGTATATTTTCGTATTCTCTCATCCATCATTGTCGGTCGTTCCCTCGCCCCTCTGTTTCCGTCTCTAAGATCACGAGTGACCACAAAAAACTGATGAAAATACGCAGAAAAGAGGCGATTAACGTCGAAGTTTGGAAGGTTGCCCCGAAAGAAAGCGAAAGCTGAGAAACACATGCATGAATTGGCAACAAGCAGCTCACACTATTTCAGAATTTAGCAGATTTGGAAGAAGAATAAATGGAGCCTGAACATCCATGCATGGCTACAAGACGATCTTCTCTACCTTTCTTCTTTATCTATAAGCTTTAAATGTGCACTACATAGTGTATATTTGGCTGATCAACAACTCCCAAATACTTATACAAACAAAACCTATGACATATTCTTGTGCCATTACTGCTCAGATTCGTATAAATTCTACTGCAAAGCTTGTCATAATAGATACCAATCAAGTCGCGCAGAGACAGAGATTAAAGAGTGCGAAATTATACTTATTTTTATGTTCCTATACTTTTTACCGTATATTTTTCGATAGTACAACTCATCTTATCATGTTTACCAACGTTATCGAAATGAGATCGGTGATTAGACGGAAAAGAAACAGGTTAGTTAGTTTATTGGTCGAACCGATGGTTTACTTGTCGAACCAGTAATTTAAACATAATATAAATATAAATATATGTTTATGCATAGAAAAAATTATTTAATTTTTAAAATTATTTAAATTTTTTCAATACTTAAAATCAGTTTGGTTAACAGGTTCATTGTTCATCGATTTTTTATTAGTTTGATACCGATTCACTTATAGACCAATTTTATTGGAAAAATCGAACTAAACCAATGACCGGTTCACAACTTCAATGGTCAATTCGCTCCGGTTTTTATAAAAGTGTCTTATATATTACTTTTGGCTTGACTATTTTCGCTCTCAATACACAGATTTCTGGTTCCGCCACTAAAATCAAGTCTAATGTATTTATTTTTTTAGAAAACTCAAGAAAAATTCATTACCATACACTTGAAATAAACATTTAAATGGTAATTTTTCAAATAAAATTGAGATAAAATTCACATACTTAAAAATTTAAATTAAAGCTGCTTTCTGAAATAGACCTTTCAAGCTGAAGCAAAAAGGATGAAAAGGAAAAAGATTGAAAAGGTGCGATTTCTTACACACAAAAAAAAACAATAAAAAAAAGTAAAAAAAATAAAAATTCCAAAAAGCTGTAATGGAGCGTCAAAGATTACAGTCAAGATCCTGTTTCTGTTACTTATCTCGCACGCGCGGTCGTCTCTTTTTTGTCGTTTTCCTTCGCCGTTTGGGCTCTACCGCCCTTATATCTGCCACGTCATCCCATACTAAAACTACCCTATTCCCATTTTGTCCTCATGTTGTTTTTGCGTTTGTGTAAACGTCAACGCCTTTTATGCTGTGGTTGCCCATCCGCCTGTAAAGACGATTCTCGTCGTGTCGACACGTGTTCTCGGCGAGGGTGTTTTCGTCTTTTGGTTTTAGATGAGGAGTCGGATATGTGTATATTACGGTGGCTAATGTGGTTTAATTAGAGATTAATAATTTTGTTTGAAAGCGATTTAGTGATGAATTATTGTAGGAAACTTTTCGATTAAAATTTTTTTTGTAAGAACGATAAAAATAAAATAAAATAACGTAATATAAAATTAAAAAAATGACGCATAAATGTTTGTAACTATGAAGGCCCACTGTCACGGACTTAATGTACAACTGTAAAGTAATTCCACTATATGGTAAAAATTTAAATTGACTGCAATATTGTCATATAATAACTAATAATGACCAATTTATTCAATATATTCATAAAAAATTAAATGTAATTTTTATTTGATCATTGTTTCTTGGGAATAATGTATATATCTACTTTAATTATTATATAAATTAGCTATAATTATTCCCAATTATGTTTTTCATGTTTCCTTAGTTTCTGGAAATAAAATATTGTTTATTTTTTTGAAAGATTATACATGCAAATTTTCAAAAAAACATATTAGAAATGTATGACATGTTGATCATGATAAAATATATATTCTCTTGTTCTTATTTAAGTTAGATTTTTTTATTAAAATTAAAAATTTTATCTGTAATAATTGTTGTACTTTTTATTTTATTCTCATTTATAGCTTAAATCTAGCGCTATAACGCTTATTACATGTTATAATTAATCAAGAAAAGAAATAAATGAATGGTATTTTGAGTAAAATGGTGTAGAAATTTTTTAGAGTAACAAATATTTTTTGAGTGGTAAAACTCATATTTTTTAGAGTTAACTTATACACATTTGGATAGAAGTTTAAAAGTCGATTCGAAATCGGCATAACAAACTAGTTTACGGTTTGGTTCCGCTTCTCAGAAACAATGGACTATGAACAAGCGATTCAATTCATTTTAGTAGAAAAATACAACTCAAATTGTTGAACCAAAATCGACCCGGACCGCCGGTTCAGAAACCGAAATTAGAATCGAGACGATCAAACCATGTACTACGCAGAAGATTGCACATTGAACAGAATAAATCAATATCGAAAATTATTACGAAACAGAACACAACAAGGAAGAGAAGCGAACACATTATAGAGAAGCGTAAAAACATGGGGAAAGATGAGAAGAGAGCTACGAGGAACGAAGAGTTGGAAGAGAGGGGTGTCCTCACCAATCAAGACTACAGCACTCACTCCAACTCTTTTGTTTTTTCTCTTGTTTTATTTGACACTACTTATTACAAAAAATTATCGAATGCGTAAATTAATTGGCGTGAAATTGTTCTAACTTAATCAGAGATCTTGAGTTTGAGTCTGGATACGCAGCTGCATTAAAACTCGGTTGGAAGAACTTTGCTGCCTTTGTAATCCTACATTACTCGAATGAAAATTAATCTAAAATATCCAAAATACTTTATGGTTCAGAAAAAAAAAAAATTATTACAGATAAAAAGGATATTAATTACATAATCAGTGTAAACTATACTCAGAAAATGGACAATTAAAGAGCCATGCCACTCGGAGTTATATACATTTTTCAATAATACTCTCTCCGCTTTTTAATAAGTTTTCTTTTGAACTTAAAAATTTGTTTTAAAATAAGTGTATTTTTAAAAAATTAACATATATTTTTTTAAATTACCCTTTTTTAAATGTTATTCTCATTCTCTAAAAATTAAAGAAAGCTCATATTATCAAATTAATAATATTCTCATATTATTTAATACTTAATACAAGAGCGGCAAAACTCTTTCAACCAAATTTTAATGCGGTTACGGACCCAATGCTCGGATTTAAGATCTCCTGTTAAGCTAGAGCAACCCACGCCAGTTGATGTACGAAGCGAGGGTGGTTATTATTATTTTATGATGATAAAGTTTAGCTCCACCTTGCCTCGATTTACTAAAGCCCCAGATTTGAATCAGGAAGTATCTCTTTCCTTCCATTTCTCTCCCTATATTTATCTTTCATCATCTCTCTCTCTCTCTCATTTTCACGTCAAAAGTTGAAACCTCTTCAACTCTGTTTCTTTCTCTCCACAAATTCACACACTCTGAAAAGAAATTAAACAAAAAAAAAAAGAGAAAACAACAGCTCTGATCATCTTTCTTGGTTTCAAGAACTTGGTTCTTACCAGTTCCTTTCATTCTGTTGCAATAATGGCTAATCATAAGCACCAGCAGTCACTCCATGAGCTTTTGAAAGAAGATCAAGAACCATTTTTACTCAAGAACTACATTGCAGACAGAAAATATCAGCTCAAAAGACCTTCACCAATTACAAAATTACCCGTTAAGAAGCACAAATCCTCGCAGAACTTCACTAAACATTCCTGTTTCTTCTCATTCTCCAACGCTACTTGTTCCCCAGACCTTACTAAGTCTCCTTTGTTTCAAAACCTTCATTCTCCTGTAACCAAAAGCCCTTGCAAGGCTCCTAACACTATATTCCTTCATATTCCTGCAAGAACTGCTGCTATGCTTCTTGAAGCTGCACTGAGAATTCAGAAGCAATCAGCAACTTCGAAAACAAAGAATGGCAATACTTTTGGCTTATTTGGGTCTTTCTTAAAGAGAATAACAAGTAGAAACAAGGCTAGAAAGCTTGAGAACAATGTGGAGAATATGAAGCAAAGTGTGAAAGATGAGGAAATGTTAAGTAGAATTCGAAGAAATAATAGTGCAGTTTGGTCAGAGAGTAATAATGGTGAGAATAAGTCTTTGGATTTGGATTTGGAGACTTCAAGCAGCAGTTGTGATGATGATGAGGGCGAAAACTTTGCTTCATTTGATCAGCATGAAAATTTTCATGACAGTCCTTTCCATTTTGTTCTTCGCCGTAGCCCGTGTTCCGGTGACCGGACTCCGGAGTTTATGTTGTCTCCCATTGCATCTCCGTCCACCACTCATCACCACCGTCAATTCCAGGTTTGTTTATAGCTTCATTTGCCATAACTCAGATTGGTTAGAAAGCTGAATCGTGAATGAGCTGTTCGAATTTGACTTGTTTGAACTGTCGGTCACTTGTCTGAAACTTGGCCGGAATGTTTTTTCACTTTCTGACAAATTTGGCCTTTAATTTATGGAGGGTAGTCCACTGTTTAGAGGGTTAAAACTTACATAGTAATGATCATGAACATTGCTCTTTCCACTTGATCGTAAATTTTTGACACGAGAACATAAATTATAAGTATACGTTCCTCATACAATAAAAACGACATTAATTTAATTTATGTGATATTTAAGTCATACGACATGACTAATACGAATTATCGGCCGTACTTTCGATCATGCTCTGCCATGCAAATCTTTATTTAAAAGAGTTTGGTGTTTGAAGATAATTATCCGATAAAAGACAAACCATTTCTTTGTTTTCTTTTTCTTTTCTATTGGATCCCACCAAGAAAATTCTCAACATTTCTTATAATAGTAAATTACCAATTTCGGTTGCATTTTTATTTTATTTTTTTCAAAAAAAGTCAAATAAATGTATCAACTATTTCAATTATTACCAATATTAAAAATGTTAAATTAATATTGCTTGGTTTGTTGTGTGTTTTTTGAATTGTTTTAATAGGGAAAAGAGAATAATAAAGAGGTTGAAAGCTTAAAGAAATTGGTGGTAGATGAAGAAGAGGAAGAAGATAAAGAACAGTGTAGTCCTGTTTCAGTTTTGGACCCTCCTTTTGTAGACGATGACGACGGACACGACGATCCATGTGAGGATGATGGTTTTGATCTTGAATGCAGTTTTGCTGTTGTACAAAGTATGTCAACTTTCACTAAACTCCCTTTTATTTCTTAATCTTAATCGAATTATTCAACTTTTAGAGCTAATAATATCAAAACTCGTTTAATTTAGCATAGAAGTGTAAAAATCGAATTGAAACTGGTGAGTTGGGATCAGAAACGTGCGAGAATTGGCTAGTTCACGGTCTGGTTCTAGTTCTTAAGAACCATGAGCCATGAATTCTCGGTTTCGAAATGGTGGTTTTGGTTCAGAAATGGTGGTTCTTATTTCGAACTACCGGTTCAACTTATTTTAGTTGAAAAACTGGCTGGAACCAAAACCATCAGTGCTGATCCGCCGATTCCAGAATCAAAATTGAATCATCAGAGCCAACAAGTTCACATTTCGGTTCCTGTTCTATGAACCTTAGAACCGTAAAGCGCCAGCTATGAATCATTTTACACCACTAATTTATCATTCCCTCTATCATCGAATGATTAACCAGTTTATTTTATAAACTAGACAGTTATTCGAAGACGGAAGAACTAATCCCTTTGGTCAAAATGATTTTCATGGAGTTGAAGTTGGTTGCATGGTCTTAGTCATTACAACTTTAATGCATAGTAGTTGTGTTGCAATATAGTTAAATGAGAGTGCAAGTAAGAAACATGTAATTGGGAAGACAAATGGGAAGTCATGATCATATAAAATGAAATCAAAGTGGGTTCCATTGAATCTATATTGGTTAGACTGACAATCCAACCCTCTTATAAAATGTTGAACCCAGGTTCGAGTTCGAGGTGAGTCGCCCCCGTGAAGGAGGAGTCGTGCCTCTCGCTCCGAACCTGGATTAGTCTCGACCAATGTGTCGGGATAACAGGTTCAGACAAAAAAAAAGTGGGTTCCATTGAACCAATGGTTTGTTTCATTTAACTCATCTTCTTCTTCACTTCATACATCTTCTGTATACATCTTGCTGATATAGATGTAACAGACTGCAAGCTTATGGATGTCATAACGTCCCCACTTTTTCAAATATTGTGGCACTGGTTTCATGTTCGTAAAGTCGCTTTTGAGATTATATATTGTAAAATTATTTATACCAAAATTTATTTGTAAAAATAGTTGATTTGATAATTCATATTGTAAATGACAAAGATTGTTTGTTTAGAAGAATTTATTTTTTGGAAAAATGTTTTCTTGATTTTCCGACATATGTTAGTAACGGAAAATAAGTCAATGTAATTATAACTTTAAATTCAACGTGAAAATAATAATTATTCTTAACATATTTTTAAAGAAAATATTTTCTTATTTAAAATATAAAGTTATATTTTTTATTATATTTTTGAATATTTAAATATAAAATAGTAGAAAATATGATTTTGAAAAATAAAATTCTAAAAACATGGAGAATATTTTCTTAAAGAAATTATTTCCACCAAATAAACGGAACATAAATTTGTAAATTTATGTAGTTTATATTTGTAAGTTCCATCTTACAAATACAAATGTCAGCATATGTGGTTATTTTCCACATTTTGTTCTATCGAAAATTATTTGATTGTCATGTGTATCAGTGAATGCATATTCTGGTAGTTGCAGAATTTTCTTAAGTTATGCTATGTGCATTTTAATATCAGAAGAATTGATGTTCTAAAACTTGTTGAATCTGCAGAAGCAAAGCAACAATTGTTGGCAAAGCTTCGTCGATTCGAGAAGCTAGCGGAGCTAGATCCGGTCGAACTGGAGAAGCGACTACTCGAGCAAGAAACCGACGACGAATCAAGCGAAGATGATCAGATGGTGTCATCACAAGACATTGAGGTCATTAGCCAGATGATCATAGAAGAAATAATTACTAAACCAAAGTTATATGGTCTAAGCAGAGTACCAAAAGACATGAAGAGACTAGTCTCAGACCTTATCAATAAAGAACAGAAACAACAGAACTGCATTGCAGATTCAGATGAAGTAGTAGTGAAAAAGGTCTGCAAGAGATTGGAATCTTGGAAAGAAGTGGAATCAAACACCATTGACATGATGGTGGATCAAGATTTCAAGCAAGAACACAAAGATTGGAAAGAAAATGAAGATTACGTCAAAGAAACCGCTGCGGAGATTGAGCTAGCCATATTCGGATTACTGGCAGAGGAATTATCAGAAGAACTAATGGGGTTTAACAGATGGAATTAATTGGTGAAACTGTACCCAAAAAGTCAAGTTTGTTTGTTTATTTTTTTCCCTGGTAGAGAAGATGGTCTAACAATGGAGGGGATAGGGTAAGCTAGAAGTATGGTTTCAGGCATAGAAGATCTGAAGTAGGTTGTAGTAAATGCTATGTTATCATATATTATGTAAATGCATCAAGTATGATATGGGGGGGAGGTATATTTATCCCTGATAAATGACATGATATTTACTGCTAAAAACGATAGATCTAGAAATTTTTATAATGAAGGTGAAAATAAAGGAGTTAAATGTAGTATAAGAGAAGACGCAATAAAAAAGATATTTCATAGAAAAGAGATGGCAAAATGAGCAATTTATTAGAGAACGCACGAGAAAGAGGCGGCCACCCATGTCCCTTCTAACTCTGTGACCATGGACTTTCGACAGTTGTCACGAGTGACATAATATAAAGGACTTTGGCACTGGATGTTCTCCGAAAAAATGAATACTATTGGATCGATCAAATTTCATAATAGATGTATGTTCACATTGTAGCATTCTTTCTCCTTGCAGGGTCTATCTGAAAGAGAATTCAATGCTTTTTGGCCGTGAATATTTGAATAGAATGAACCGCTAAAACATGAGATTCAGTGATTCACTGAGATATCAGTTTTGGACCATCAAATGTTGTAAAAATAAATTGAACATTTAATTTTTTTCAGAGAAAAATTGTTTAATTTTTCAGAATAGTCTTCATTGAGAACAATCTTCATAACGGGTAGTCGATCATAATATTTTAAAAAAAGCATTATGAGAATGTATAACAGTTTGGAAATTAGGAGGTGATGGAACAGTTCATCTAACAGCATAGCATTAAGAACATCACCATTTGTCATTAACCCAAACCACCAAAACTGCCATACTATTAATATGAAGAATCTAAACCTAATAGCCTTTCCATAACTTTCTTTTTTTTATCAACAATTGCACTTCTAAATTCATTTCTCCAACCATCATTATCATTCATGAATTCACACCCATTTTCTTTCTCCAACTATCTTTACATTTTCCCACTCTCAACCATACACCTTAAGCAAAGCTTTCCTTTAAACCCTACCATGTATAGATTTCTAGGTTTCAAGGTTGATGATTACAAAAACATCTATACTTTGGAGATTTGATTCAACTCAATCTGAATGAGACAGTTTTTTAACGGTTGATTGGAAAATGGAATGAGACACTGGATAATCCGAAATTAAAAATGATAGAGTTATGTGGGATTAGTATTTAGTATATCTATCTCACTATCCGTTCTGAACTCGTCCCGCTACGTGTTGTACCTTTTAAACGGACAAAAATATGATATTAATTTTGTAATCAAATAGATAACAGAACAAAGATAAGAAAGAAAAAATATTATGAGATGGAAATAAAGAATCCATAAGCCAATCCTTACCTGCTTCATTGTCATTCGAAGAACTGTCAGTTCGTGCTAAACATGTTATAATAGTATTGTGTTATTTTCTATTAAATTCATTATTTATGTCATAAACATTACAAAATTAAATTTATATCATTTGTATTGTATCATAAACGTGTACTTACAAATTATTTTATCGTGTTAAAAATCCACAGATGTGAGAGTGTGTCATAGGGGTTTTTTTTTGACATGAAATAGTGCTTCATTCCATTAAATCTTGTGCCAAAAAGGTCATAATACAATCCGGGGGTGAAAGTCCCCAAACATGAAGACCTGGGGCGTGAATCAAATGTTCTAGCAAGAGTGTGAGTCACTTGATTCGCCGATCTTCTAATAAACACAACTTGGACATCTACCAAAGTTGTCAACATATCCTTACAATCTAACACTAACAAGCCAAAATACGTATCACAACAAAACTCCGAATTGATGACTTGTACCACATTCCAGCTGTCTGATTGAATAATGAACTTGGAGCCCTTCATCTGTTTGATCCAAGTTAATGCTTCCCTTATGACCAATGTCTCCAATAATAGAGGATCCATTATGCATTGATGATGTAACACTCTTGCTCCTTGGAATACTCCATTGTCCGTTCTGCAAACCAAACTTGTGCCTCCTGCATTACCAAAAATAGCTGCATCTACAGATAAGCAACACCATCCTTGATTTGGCCTTGTCCACTTCGTTACTTCTGTCGTGCGAGGCTTTTGGAAGTTGTGGAGTGTTGTCAAATTCTTTGATTGTTGTCATTGTCTTAATAACTCGTTACTTAACCTCAAAGTGTATTGAAATGACACTGACTTGTTATTCCAAACCACTGAATTTCTATTCTTCCAAATAGCCAAAAAAATAGTTGCCAGCTGACTTCTTTTGTCCTTGTTCAGGCTTGTGAACACCACTGTGAGCCAATCAATAAACCTCGATTCCGTTCTCCCAACCCACCTGAAACTTGTTGCTTCACATACCTTACGAGCTCCTTCACAAGTCACTAACACATACATAGCTGATTCCTCATAACAACGACAAACTGGGCACAACCCCGAATCAACAACGCATCTTTGGAGTAGTTTTTGTCTTGTGGGTAGACAATCGGCTGCTGCTCTCCATAAAAGATTGACAACTTTCGGTGGGACTTGTGTGATGCCAAATTTCTGTCCAGATTGAGCTCATACTTTCCTGCCGTGGAAGAACGTGAGAGTGGATGTTTTTATAACTCTCATTAACTGTGTATACACCTGTATTACTATGAGGCCAATACCAACCAACCTCTGATGAGCGAGAACCTAGAGGAATGGCTAAAATTGCAGCTTGGTCTTCTGGAGTGAACAACCTGCCAATCTTTTCAACATCCCAGCATCTT
>CANYCX011606302.1:0-11867 GCA_948193385.1 Breynia disticha f. nivosa | reverse complement strand
AATTTCTAATTAAATGTTTTATTGTATATTTATATTTTCGAAAACTATTTTCTAAACTTTGATGTTCAATATTTAATTGTTATCTTAGCATAAAATAAAATAAATACCTAAGGTAATAATTAAATTTTGGGCGTCACAATTTCTTAAATTATATTGTTTATCAGGAAAACTCGTTTTTAAAATTGCGTCTCACAACTATTATCGACATGTCAGCTCATGCTCTAATTTCCAATTTTCTCGCATGTTTAACAGCTCAGCACAACCCATTAATTGTTTGGCACACCCCGTGCTCCTCAGCACGCCAACTGTGCTGTTTAACACTCCCATCTTGTTGACATTTCATTTTTTAGAAAAAATGATCGTGCTCTTGGTTAGAACGGTCGTGCTTATCCCTTTGCCAGTGAGCACTCTCTCGTGCCAACATCACACACCTCGTGCTGCAGGCTGAAATTTAGCATTTTCTTCATAACACCTCTTCTGTTCTCAATCTGCTGTCATATCTTAATATTAACATTTCTTAATGTATAAGATATTCATTTAAATTTACTTTCTTTAATCGTTTTACTAATTATGGAGATTAGGATAGGAATGTTACAATGACCTTGCCAACTGCACTACCTTAGAGCTACTACTAAAGATTTTCAACCTTTCACTATATCATTTTCCTACAAATCACTTTCTAGTTTAGTGAGAACTCTTACACAACTTTCACTTTTAAGACAAGTGAGAACATTAACAATTTTTGCCCAACAATTGGCAATTAACTTAACAATAACCTAGTTATTCTAGTCACTTAGCAATTGCTATACGTAACATATACAATGAGTCAATACAATACAATATTACTCACTTGTACTTTTGGTTCAATGATCTATTTTAATTCTTGCTTGAATCTTTTCACAATGATGTAAAAGATTTTTTAGGTTAGCTCAAGTGTATCTTAATGTTTCTTAATGATTCTCTTTCTTTCCAGGAAAAAAATTGACTTTATATACTCCTACTTGTGTTTTTGGCTATTAGACACTAATTGTAGCTATTGGAGTTTTAAATTTTCTTGCATTTAATGCATTGTCAGAGATGATAACGTACATTGTTATCTCCTTTAATGTACGTTACTGTGCATCCCAGTTTTTGTATCAACTTCTCAACTTTCAGGCAAAATTCTCATCACATTCGTGATACCTTCAGTCACGCTTAGTTCCTACAAAATCAATCTTAACGTACGTTGAACATGCTATATAACATACGTTATGGTCTAACCCAGATTCCTCAATTTTCATCTTATTTCTGGCAGAATATTAGTCTCAAACGCAATATGACAACCATTTCTTGAATGTGACGAAATGCAGATTAACATAGAGGACCATTTATAACGTACGTTATTCTTGATTTGGGTTTCATACTTTGCCAAAATTCAATCCTAATCGCTTAAAAGAGATGACACATTATCAAAACTAAGTGAGAACTCAAACATTGATCACCATTGATCCAACACGAAAGACATTACAAGATACTCAGAATGACCATTATGTGATCTAAACGCAGTCTTGTGAATATTCAGAGGGTGGATTCAAACTTGATGATACCTTACTGATAAATCCAGTTGGTGAAGTATCATTATGAAGTTCATTCGACATATCCTCTACTGTTGGAATTAGAAATCTGTCCTTTATTGTTGTTTTATTGAGAGCTTGATAGTTAGTGCAAAATCTCCATGAACCATCTTTCTTTTTTACTAAGAGGACTGGGGAAGAAAAAGGACCAAAACTTGGTTGGATGATGCAAAGTTTAGCAATTTTTGGACTTGTTGCTCAATCTCGACCTTTTGGAAATAGGGATAGTGATCAGGCCGCACATTAATTGGATTGGTGCCTTCTTTGATTGTTATTGTTTGTTCAATGGTTCTTTTGGGAAGAAGCTTATTTGGTTCCACAAAGATGTCATCAAACTCGTTAATTAATTCTTGCAGCTCAGGTTGTACATAATTTATCATTTTTGCTTCATTGTCTATGCAGAGAGCAAATAATACGTGACCTTGATGAGCTTCCTTAAAAATTGATTATGGATTCTATTGCATCACTTTTCGCTCGTTGACACGTTCCGCGTTCAGAGCGTTCGGTAACAAAATATTTATAAATGTTGTATGGGTTCAGTTTTGCCTGACTTCCAGGACTTTCCTATGGTTTAACGTTTTAGATCAACCAATATGGTATTCAAAAACTAAACACTGGTAATGTAAATTGAAGTTAAAGAACAACCATATAACTAAGAACACAACACTGAAATATATTTCGAGTAGCAAAGGGAATTACAATAAAGAGAAACCACTTATAGGGGGACTGAAATCGTAGATGTACTTAGATCAAACCTTTCCACTTTGGTCACAATGTTTGAACTTCAACGTAAAGAAAAAGAATCTACACTAAGCAAACTAAAACTGTTGTTAACACCTATAAGCACTAAAACTACTAAGTAAAGAAAATAAAACGAGTGAGTTTAGGTCTGCTAATGTCTTTTTAGTCGTTTCTATTTTTATTTATAAGTGAATTATCACGGAAAACTATACTGATTTTTTAATGTAGCCGTTTCTCCACGATCTTGTAGTTGACCCCTCACATTTGTCAGTTCTTCATTTTTTTAAGCCATGACCACATTCTCATTTAACTGCCTTAACTGTATTCGAGAGTTATCTATTCCCACATTTATAGCACTTGCTTTTTAAAATGAAGAAATCAAAACTGGAGCTCCACCTTAAACTATATCACAAAATGACTCTGATCCCAATAACTTGGATCCACTGACAGCTACCTATGATCTGCACATCATTTAAACAATCAACAAGGTAAGTATAAAACAATACTCAGTAAGTGGATATCAAATATTGAATAAGTAAAGTGCAGGGAGGGTTGTGTTCCTATAAACACGGGTCGTGCTCATCTATAATTTCCCAATTCACATGTCATGCCATTCTCAGAACGATTTGTGCTCACTCAAAACTGTCTAATTAACACGGGGCGTGCTATGTTGAGCACGGGGTCGTGCTCTTTACAACTTTTCTAGACTTCATAAGCACAGAATGTGCTATTCAGATTGGCCTCCAGCACAAGGACGTGTTGGTCAGCACGAGAGTGTGATGAGCTACTGTTCTGCATTTTAAGTTTCTGTTCATTTTCTAATTCATAGCAAACAAGTTTTGTTTTCATTCAAGAATAGCCATCAGCTTCCATTTACCATATAAACAGTGTTTTAACACTAAAAAAACATATTCACACTTGCTTTCAACATATGCATAATAAGCATAAACATAAGAACTAAAACATCTTAATCTCAAATACACATCTCATATCAATCAATCCAGCATTCATAAGTCACAAAGCAAGAATAAAACATGCTAATTATGAATGTTATTTAGGTACATATGAATGGCTGTGCAATCATATGCAAAATGCCCCGAGTTTCTTTCTTTTCTCTGTCCTTTTCTTTTCTTTTTCTTTTATTTTCTCTCATTTATTTTTTCTCATTTCCTTGGTCCCATAATGACATCATAAATCCATCTGAAAAATCATCAGTCCCAGGCCAGCATCGAACCTAGTTCGGCATCAAGCCCAGCTCGAAATAATCCTCAACCTCAACCTAGGATATTGACCCAGTGTATGCTAATCAAAGTCATAAAGCAATCATATGATTTTCAATAATCAACAAGACATAAACCAAAAATCAATATGATGTCAAACAAGGCAACTAGCCAAATGAGCATACCAAATCATATCACAATCCCAATATCCTTAAACCATATCTCAATCAAATTATGCTCATAATAAATCACACCAACAAGAATCATATCAAGCTTCATAAGTTCATTAGAACATAATAATGAGCATTTATTAATTGTTCTTATATTTAAGCTTTTAAGCTTCTTAAGTATTCTTTCAACTTTTTAAGAACATTTAAGTTCCTAATTAACATAATACATATAAGAACAATTACGAGACTTACTTAAGTTAGCGTAGCAATACTTACAAGTTACGCATTCCCTTACAAAAAGATGGGAATCCATTTACCTGGAATAACATGCAAAGTCGGCGTCGGGCGCTAACTTTGATATGATTCATGTCTAGTTCCTCTAGACAAAATAAGCATTATAGAGGCTGTTGATACACCTTCCTTTACTAAGTTCATAACTGAAATAATCAAATACAGCCCCTTAACAATGAGTTTTTGTAGAATCTTACTACCTTCATAATACTCATCAAAGCATTTTAAGCTTAATTCATATAATCAAGCATCTACATGAACTGAATTAAGTTTAGTTCCATAAATTATCTATGCTTCAACATAAATCTCTGTTCACACTTAACATCACAGAAACATCTCATAAGCTCAACAACTTATCAATGTTCAAAACTAACTAAAACACTTACCTTAGTTGACTTTTGCTTTGATCTTGCAAATGAATAGGTACTTTCTTGCTTATTTACTTCCTTCCCACTAAAACAAGGGCTTCCACAGGTCTCCTACTTGCTTGCCTTAGTATTTGCTCTGTTTGTAATTGAAAGAGTTACAAAATAGAACTGCTCGATAAATCCCAACTGACACGACCTCAGGCACGGGTCATGCTCGTGCTCGTACCGATTATTCTCAGCACGCGTTTCTGTTCAGTCGTGCACGATCTCGTTCTGTATAAATTTGACATGAGGGCTTGCCAAAATTCCAGGATGAGCACGATGTCGTGCTGATCATAGGCTATGAGCATGAGGGCATGCTCTCAGACCGTGCTGCCTGTGTTTTTTGAATTCTTCCTAAATTGATCCAATTTGATCCCGTTTTAATCTATTTTTCTTTTATTTTATTTCCTACAATTTTCAGGACGTTACACAGTTTCAACTTACTTGAGGTAGGGGTGGAAATTCATGTCGTGTCTTGTCTAAAAGTGTCAACCTATTTATGACCCGAACTTTAAATGGGTTAAATGGTTTGACTCATTTATGACCCTAATCCGTTTAACCTCAACCCTAATCCAGCCCATTTAATAAATGGGTTACATGGTTTGACCCGTGTAACCCCATTATTGTAAATAGGTCATGGTTATTAGTTTAAAGATGTCCAATTTACACATTAAATACGACACGATACGATCAATCACATATAGCTTAAACAAGTTCAATTTGACACATTAAACATGACACGACATGACACGTAATGATATGAAACAATTATACATGTTTAAATATATAGACATAAACACATTAAATCTAAAAAAATCATTCAAAAATTCATTCAACAACTTCAATGTGGAACTCATTTATTTAAAACATATATTCGATTAATTAAATACATTTTGTAAAAACCACATAATTATATAAGTAATTACAAGTGAGGAGAGAGAAAATAAACCATTTGTCAACCAAAACCTCGGTCCATTTTTATAAATGATATAAAATATTTACAGCGAAAACGTAAAGACGTTTGAAAATCTTTCAAACTCAAAATGTATATACAATATATACACATGAAGTACAAAAGTAAAAAATTAGAAATCCCAAAATATGGAGCTCAACCTCGGATGATATTGCTCAGGCACGTCAGATCACAGCAAAATCTTGTCCAGCAGCAACTATCTATGTCCTGCGCAACATTTAACAATACAGACAATAGAGTGAGTATTTTTCAATACTCAGTAAGTTCTTAACACTTGAAGATAAGTTATCAATTCATAATGTCATCTACTTGATCACTCTTAATCCATTCAGAATTCTTACTTAAAATGAAGTGTAGGAAGAATCAGAAGTTAACACGAGGGTCATGCTAACCCAGTACGAGGATGTACTGAACCAAAACTTGACGTATTTGATTTTTTATTTTTCCAAAAAACACGAGACATGTCTTTCCAGGCACAAAGTCATGCTCAAAGTCTGTATTGTACATTAGATTCATTATGTAAACCCTAAACCCTTTCAAAACAAGGCATTCAACCCTGTTCCTACCTGATGGAATCCCATTTTAGCATATCTTACATATCCTAACACATTCCATCTACCTAACATCATTCATATACATTCCATATCATACAATGGGCATTTACAATCATAAACCAATTCATTTACTTATACATGTATCTATCATCCTTCCACACATTTGCATTTACATACTCAAAACATTAAGCATTTAGCTATTCCTCATAAATCACATCTTTCATCATTTCAATTCAAGCAAATACACTTCCATTTAATCAACAGACATCATAGTCATAACCTTCAACAACAACCAATAAGCATTCTATATAATACATAAACATGCATCTATCAACAACCAAATAATCACACACTAACAATGAATGCTAATGCTTATGTGAATGAATGCGAATGCAAAACATGCAAATGCCACTGCCCCGGAGTCTTCATTTCTCATTTATCTTTCTTTTCTTTTCTTTTTCTTTTTCATTTTCTTTTCATTTTTCCCTCAGTCCTAGGTCGGCATCGTACCTCATACGGTATCGAGCCTCGCTTGGAATATCCTCGGTCCTAGACCGGCATCGAGATCTCTCTCAGAATCAACTCAGGTATAGCCTGTTTCTCATTATCATTTTCGTGTCACAATATGAATGAACAATGCACTCATATGTCCAAATCAATCTCAACCTCAAGCAAATAAGTATGCTCACATATCACATGCTTACTCACAACCACATCTTATGTTCATTATCAATATGTTATCAGTATTAAATTAATGTAAGCATAAAAGCATACTCATTTCAGTCATAATCAACTCATATAATCATGCTCAATCATTCAATACAATCATCCAAATCATTACATATATGATCATATAATTTCCATCATTAAAAATCGATCAAATAGTCCATCCTAAATAATAAGAAACTTAGGATTACCATATAAGTCAACCTATAATCAACTAAGCATACTAGCTTACAATCCACATTATAGTTTGTCTTACACAAATACACTTCAAGCTTAGTCCAATTCAGTATATAATCATCATTTAATCTCAGTTAGTAAGTGTAAGGCCACTTACCTTAGCAAAACACAATCTACCGCTCACGAACGGCACCGACAAAACTCAATCCACTCGTCGTACAGAGCCGCCTGTACGAATTAATCATATAAACAACCTTAATTATCGTCCTTTTCATTGATTCGAACTTCGAATCATTCATATTTTTCTTAAACATCAATTTACAATAATTTAGTAACCTAAATCATATGAATTTCTTCTTAATTTCAACTTAACTATGATTCTTATGTTCAATACTTCAAATTTAAATTCAATCAAGTTGCCAAGCATCAATTCTCTACATTTCCATTCTTAATTCTCACTTAACACAAAACCCTAATCCTCGATCAATCTAAAACTTTATGAAAACTTGCAAACCAATGATAATAACTTAACTTAATGAGCTTGTTGATGATGTTTGCAAGATATGAAGTAGTTTTCCTCTTTCAATGATCAATTTTTAGCAAGAAAGAGTAGATTTTCGACTTTGGAAGGTTTTGGACATTTTAGGAGAGAGATTGAAATGTTTGTGAGGAGAGAGAGTCAAAACAAGGTTGTATTTATATAAAATCAGCTCAGAATGGCCTCCAGAATGGCCACTGGGCGTTCTGGTGGCCTTTCAGCCCCTCTGGCCACCAAATTACATAGGAATGGCCTGTGTAGGCCGTTCACATGGCCGTTCCTGCACTATTCCAACATTTTCTTCATTGTTTCAAATCAACCTCGTATCAACTTTTGATAAACCTTAGTTTATTTACGTTTCCTCATTTATTCCACGTCATTTCAATACGAATTATCTTATTTAATTCAAAAATTCCATAATTTAAATTTTGGGATGTTACAATTCTCCCCCTTTTAGAAAATTTTGTCCCCGAAATTCCATAAACTGACCCGTAATCTCAGAAACATACCTGTAAACGATCTCATAACCTTCTGAACTCGTCTCCTCATTGATCAAACCTTAGGCTTTCATATTCAAAACCAAATCAAAGTAAGTCTTTAGCCTAGCTTATAACATAGTGTATTTTATCAATTAACTTCTTACTCATATCATTCAACGCCATATCTAAAATTTGAAGTGTACCTCAACTCTCTGACATCGAAGCCAAAAACAGATATGGATACTATTGTCTCATATCTAACTCGACCTCCTAGGTAGCTTCTTTTGGTGAATGAAAGCTCCATTTCACCAAAACCATCGAAATCTCATGATTCCTTAATCGTCTCATCTGCCTATCTAGAATCTCGATAGGTTCTTCCTTGTACGTCAGCTCCT
This sequence comes from Breynia disticha f. nivosa, assembly GCA_948193385.1. Classification (NCBI taxonomy): domain Eukaryota; kingdom Viridiplantae; phylum Streptophyta; class Magnoliopsida; order Malpighiales; family Phyllanthaceae; genus Breynia; species Breynia disticha. The sequence goes on along the minus strand of CANYCX011606302.1, from coordinate 3,580 downwards.
CAGATATCTCTAACTCTGGAGCTTGCAACACGTGACTAGGATTATATCGATACTGCCTTAACATTGAAACGTGGAATAGATAATGTAATCGAGATAACTCTGCTGGTAACATCAATCTATATGCCAACGGTCCCACTCTCTCAATAATCTCATACAGTCTAATGTATCGAGGACTTAACTTTCCACGTCTCCTGAATCGAATAACACCTCTCCAAGGTGAAACTCGCAAGAAAACCCAATCTCCGATCGCATAATCTATCTCCCGGTGATGGCTATCGTAATAACTCTTTTGACGATCCTGAGCTGCTTGCATACATCTCCTAACAACGTTCACTTTTTTTAGAGTTTGTTGAACCAACTCGGGTCCCTCAATCTGACGCAAATCCTTAATATCCCAGTACATTGGACTCTGGCACCGTCTCTCGTATAATGCCTTGTATGGTGCCATCCTAATACTTGAATGATAGCTACTGTTGTATGCAAACTCAACCAAAGGAAAATGCTCGTCCCAATTACCTCCAAACTCTAACACACAGGCTCGTAGCATATCCTCAATTGTCTGAATCCTCCTCTCAGATTGACCATCGGTCAACGGATGAAAAGCTGTGCTAAACCTCAAATGTGTACCCATCTCATCCTGCAAACTCTACCAGAATCGCGATGTAAGCCTAGGATCCCGGTCAGATACAATTAAAGTCGAAATTCTATGCAATCTGACAATCTCAGCAAGATATAATCCAACTAGCTGATCCAACATATCATCATGTTGGATAGCTAAGAAATTAGCTGATTTTTCAACCTATCGACTATCACCCAAATAGCATTGTGACATCGAAACGTCCCTGGTAAGCCTATCATAAAATTCATAGTGATCTTCTCCCATTTCCACTCTAGAATTTCTAACGGTCTTAACTTTCTGGCTGGAGCTTGATGTTTTTCTTGATCTGTTGACAAGGTAGACATCTTATGACAAACTCGGCTATCTCTTGCTTCATATGCACCCATCAGTGTAATTCTCGCATACCCCTTTACATCTTCATACCACCCGGATGAACTGACAACGGGGAAGAATGTGCCTCAACCATCAAATCATTCTTCAGCTCTGTAATGTTAGGTACACACAACCTATCTTGATAATACAAGACACCATTATCATCAAGTTGGTGTAAAGTAGGTACCTTGCCTCGCTCTACCTTCTTCTTGATTTGCATAAGATAATCATCTTCCTTATGGCGCTCAGCAATCAATTCTCGCATTAGAGGCCTAACACTGATGTTTGCTAACATCTGAGCCTCGATCATATCTAAGTGCACTCACATTTCTCGTAATGCAAACAATGATTCAGCTTTGTACGTAGCAGAGTCATCATCCTTCTTCTCCTTTCTACTTAGTGCATCAATGACTACGTTTGTCTTTCTAGGATGGTACTCAATAGTGCATTCGTAATCTTTCAACAACTTTATCCAACGACTAGCTAACATAAGAACTGAAGCTTTGACTAACCTCTTTTGTAACTCTCAAAAGCTCTCCTCACACTTATCACTCCAAATATACGGAGCATTCTTTTTCAACAGAGAAGTCATAGGTCTAACTATCCGCGAGAAATCCTCGATAAACTGCCGATGGTAACTAGCTAAACCCAGAAAACTCCTTACCGTAGATACATTCTTAGGTGCTTCCCACTCTTGAACTGCTTTTATTTTACTAGTATCTGGTTTAACTCCTTCTGCAGAAATCACATGTCCTAGAAAGATAACTTCAGACATCCAGAATTCGCACTTACTAAACTTAGCGTACAGCTCCTTTTCTTTCAACAACTCCAACACGATATGCAAATGTCTCTGATGCTCCTCTATATCTTTTTAATACACCAGCACATCATCGATAAACACCACTACAAACTTATCTAAATAAGGTTACAACACCTTATTCATCAAAGCCATAAATACTGCTGGTGTGTTTGTCAACCCAAATAACATATCAGTGAACTCAAAATGCCCGTATCGAGTCCTAAAAGCTGTTTTTGAAATTGACCCCTCTTCGACTCTCAGTTGCCAATAACCCAATCATAAATAAATTTTGGAAAACACTGTAGCTCCCCACAGCTGATCAATCAAATCATCTATCCGTGGCAACGGATACTTGTTCTTCACTATCACCTTGTTCAACTGACGATAGTCAATACATAAATTCATACTACCGTCCTTCTTATGCACAAATAGCACTGGTGCGCCCCAAGGTGAGACACTTGGTCGTATAAAGCCTTTCTCTAATAACTCCTCCAACTGTGGTTTCAACTCCTGTAATTCAACGGCTGCCATCCGATAAGGAGCAATAGATACTGACACTGCGCCCAGTATCGTCTCAATTCTGAAATTTGCCTCACGCTGGGGTGCCAATCCTGGTAAATCGTCAGGAAATACCTCAAGATACTCACGTACAATTTTTACATCCTGCACCTCTATCATCGGTTGATTCAAGTCTATCACAGATGCTAAATAAGCATCGCATTCTTCTCTAATCAATCCCGCAGCGAGACTGCCAAAATCAAACAAGAAAGGATAACCTTCTGCTCGCCGACTAGTAATACTCGTTTCTCCCCGTTAACTTTGATCACGACTTCTTTTGAATAACAGTCGACCATCGCCCGATTCCTAGATAACCAATCCATACCCAGAATAACCCCGAACTCCTCCATCTTCAACACAATTAAATCGGCTAGATAAGTCGACTTACCAATATGTAATTCACAATGCCGCAAAATATGTCTAATTATCACTGTACCCCCAGCTGGCATTGAAACAACTACTGTATAACCCAGAAGCTCTATACTACCCCTGATCTGATCTACCACACTCTCGCTAATAAAGGAACAAGTACGAGTGTGCATACACTGCGACAAGAAAATTAAGACGAAGTTGTCCCTAAGTGACTAGCAATAACAAACTAAGACAAGATCTTAAAATCTAAAAGAAAAATTAAATAAAGTAAAATAAATGAAAGCAAGTGCGTAAGATAAATAAATATAAAAAACAGAAATAAATATATGTAGACACAATAATAACAACAGTAATTAAAAATATAAATAAAAATAAATAGGAGAATAAAATCAATAACACTCACAAAGAAAACAAATAATGGAAAAAAATAATGATAACAATAAATATAAACAATAACGAGTAAAATAACAAATTTAAAAATAAAATTCACAAAAGTCAAAAAGAAATAAAATATACAAAAACATGAAAATTTGCATAAAAATGAAAGATTAATCCCTCTTGTGTAACAAATCAAACACTATGATTTTTAGAAAATTCTTTTAAAAATTTCCTCGGCAACAGCGCCAAAAACTTGATGCGTCCTAATTGTAAGTGACGCCTTTAATATGCGCAAGTATACACAATCAAGTAATAAGGGAAGTAAATTACGACCCAGTTTATCGAACCCAAGGGAAAATTAAATGAATCAAATCATGCGTGTTTTATTGTTTTTCAGAATGTTCAATCAATTGAATTTTTTGAAATGTTTTTAATGAAAACAACTAAATTTAAAAGACAATGAATTTTAAAGTGCATAAAAA
>CANYCX011606095.1:0-21680 GCA_948193385.1 Breynia disticha f. nivosa | reverse complement strand
GCCAGGAGGGGGCTGCGGAGGCTAGGGAGTAGTGGAGGGAAGCTTGGGTTGTGAAAGCTGCGTCTATTGGAAATGAATTAGGATTAGGGTTGTTTTAGGTTAGTGTGTATTGTTAAACAAGTCTTATACGTGTCTTAAGAGTGTCGTGTCTATATATGACACGTTTATCCGTTTATGTTAAACGGGTTAATCGTGTCATAAACGTGTCGACACGTTTATGACACGAACCCGCTTTATTTTGGCGTGTCATAAACGGGTCGACACGTTTACGACACGAACCCGTTTATACTAAACCCAAACCCTCATAAGAACGTGTCGTATCGTGTAATCGTGTCGTGACAGCTCTAGAATAACCACTTCTAACAGCAGTTTAGATCCATTTGATGGTCAGTTAACTTATGGAACTATTCTTATAGTTACGTAGCAGAAATAAATTTCTTCGTCTGTTTTGTTGACGACATATGTGTGTTAACTAGGCGTGTATGTTGGAGCATTTGGCCCTTACGGGACTGAGGTTCGACAATTAAGACGCAAGTATGGTCAGTGGAATGAAGGGGAGGAGAAGTCCTCAGCTGTAGAGTTCTTTGAGTATGTTGAGGCAGTGAAGCTAACAGGGGATCTTAATGTTACTGCTAGCAAGGTTTGTCAAGATATACAAGCTGGAGTTGTATCTGATGTTGTTCAGATTGCAGCGGAAAAGAAGTTCATATTATATTCTTGAATGAGATACAGCTGCAGTATTTATACATAAGTTAGACGGCAAAAGCGGTTACAAAAGAATGTACTAGAACTAACATGTGGCATAAGAAATTCTAAACAGCAACCAATCAGCTACTGCAATTCATTTAATGCAACAACTTCAGCTCCAGCTCCAACTTCTTGCTTCTGCTTGGCAACATCAGATACAACTCCAGCTTGTATATCTTGACAAGGGATGTATCCTGACGAATTGGGAGTGGTAATTATATTTCTGCTTTCATTATGTATTTATCTCATGTTGTTAATTTGCATAACCACTGATTAGTTAATACCATTCACTTTCCTCAACTCCCTACTTTAGTCAGAAAAATCTTTTCTTAACCATCTTGGAAATGCAATTGATGATAAACTTCTTTTTCTCCAGGTTGCCAGTTACAATGGTCGAGGAAGAATTGCAGAATTTGGGTTCCGAAATCCGAAGTGGGTTGACGGTGAACTTCTCCAACTTAACGGAAAGGTACTAGCTCTTTGTCTTTCACAGTCACAAACCTGTCGAAGCCAAGAGAGAAACTAATTTCATTTGTCAAAATCAGCTGGGAGAACTGTCTTTTATTTCCTATTCATGCTTTAATTCATTACATGATCACATGCAAATAGGGCATTGGACAATAGGGGCAGATCTTGGTTTTCTTTACCTGGCGCCGGAGCAAAGTTTTCTGGTGTTGGTTAACCGATTGAAACTACCGGAGTAAGTTTAGATCCGATATTGTCAAAAGTAGAGGAACCTTTCATTTACACGTATAGAGTCGACGAATTCAAAGAGAAGGTACTATCTCATATACCCTTGAATGCTGAGAACACATATTCTACTTTGTAACTCTTATCGTTTTCCACCATTTTTTTTCATGGGGGGAGGCATTTTTCCTTCACGCGCCTCTCATATTTATAAATACACACTTCTTTTGTTGATTTGTAAATCTTTTTTGTGTGGTTAGCCAAATGTAGACGATGAAGTAACGAGTCGTTTTTTAGAGTGCTTTCTTTTTGTGCGAAAGTTGACGACTTCACTACTGTGAGCAACTTTCATGTCTTTTTCACTCTTTTCTTTAGTGATTTCTTGTTGAATTTAATGAGGTTGCTTAGCTGAGGATGCCACCAGAATTCCTTAATTGGATCATACTACAACCTACTTGCACATCAGATTTTGAGCTACTTTTTTGTTATTTTTCTATTTTTTATAATTAAATTAATTTTTAAAACTCATTTTACTCAAATTTATTGAAGGAAACTATTATTTACGGGCAACGTTTGAAATTAATATTTATTTTTTTGGCAATTAAATTTAAAACCGATTTTCTTACACTAACCTCCTCCAACTAAAGTAGGACAGAAAACACGTTAATTTTGATTAACACTGCCACGTGGCAGAATACTATAAAACCAACTCTCCTCGCTTGCTTTTCTTACCAACTGCCTGTCACAGTCACTCACTCTTTTCTTCATAAACCTCTTTCACAGACCCAATTTCAAACCAAACCGAACCAATATGGAACACAAACCCAAACCCACGCTCCAAATCCACCACAGCATCAACCGCTCCTCTTCTTCCCACTCCGACGCCGTTTTCGACTCTCCCATCCGCTCCGATCACCCTCCCCCCGACTCCACCCCTTTCTCTTCCCCTCTAACGTCGCTGGACCCCAACCCCAAGGCAATCGCTTCCGGTACAGAAAAATTCACTCCGGAGCCCCCGCCGCTGACTACGGTGAACAGGGCCGCGAGGGTGGCGGGAGGCGGCGGAGTTAGGAAGGTAGAGCGGGAGGTGGGTAGAGTAAGTAGAGGGGGAGTGGTGACAGTAGGGGAATTGGGGTGTAGAGTGTGTGAAATAGTGTTGTGCTTGGTTTCTTTTTCTGTCATGGCTTCTGATAGAACTCAGGGTTGGAGTGGAGATTCTTTTGATAGATATAAGGAGTACAGGTTTGTTGGCTTTTTATTCAAGATTGTGTTTTTGGTTGGGAATTTGTTTTCAGGATTGCTGTTTTTTTTTTTGGAGGAATTTGTCTTTGTTAGAGTTTCTGTTTTTTATTGATATTTGTTGTAAATATTGTGTCTTTGAAGAGAGTGGTATAAGTAATACTATTTTTTTATGTTGGGTGTTGGAGATTAACTTAAACAGTTTTTAGTGAAATTTCTGGTTTATTGATTGTTATAAATGTTGTTCTTGCCGAGGTTTCGATTAGTTAATTTGGTGTTGGTGAAGTGATTGTTTTGTTTGTGTTGCAGGTATTGCTTGTCAGTGAATGTACTTGGTTTTGTATTTTCTGGGTTACAAGCTTATGACATGGGGTATTATCTTGGCACTGGGAAGCATGCACTTCGTTGCCATCTCCGTCGTCATTTCAATTTCTTAATCGATCAGGTAAATATTGTTTAATTTCAGTGTTGTTTTTGTGTTAGTACTAGAGATGACTTTTAGTTCTTGCCAATTTAGGCAAAATTAGTTTTTTAGTATTATTGATGATTCTTGTGAGGCCTAAGTAATCGGATAGCTTTTTGTGTTAATGCCTGAGATTTTGGTAGCCCAAATAGTGTGGTGTTTCATGGCCAATATCCCCTTGTTCTGTAAAATGATCAAATAGGGACGGACTTGTTCTTTTCCAAATTCCAATGAGACTTTTGCAAGGCAACTGGTTCATTGTGACAAAGGCCACACTAGTACGATGCATAAAGGGATTTCTTGCATATTAGGTATAATGGAATTTGGTGCAAAGTTGAAAGCATACCTTATTCATTAAGACTGTGTTTCCCTTTTGATGCTTTTATTGACAACATTAGTTATTTGATCTGTCAACCGACACCTCAGTTACGTGATATCTTAAAGGCTAAGAAACACAAATATGTTAATCAAAGAGGCTGAGTTGCTTTTGGTTAACTTGCAGATACTAGCATATCTACTGATATCAGCATCATCATCCGCCGCAACTCGGGTGGATGATTGGCAATCGAACTGGGGCAAAGATAAGTTCACAAGCATGGCAGGTGCTTCTGTTGCCATGTCCTTCCTAGCTTTTATAGTTTTTGCTATTAGCTCCATTATTTCCGGCTACAATCTTTGTAACCCTGATTTGACGTGATCTTGAAGGAAGTCTTGCATTGTACTTGAAATCCAAAAGGCAGTGATAGAGGTGTCAGCGGTCAGCCTCAGATTTTTTATGTTGTACAGAAATATATTTTGGTTAGGTTTCATTTGGCAACTTTTTTTTTCTTTTACCTTAAATCTTTTTACGATACATACATAGAAGGGAGGAGGAATAAGGGTGAAAGTTGAACTTAGCTTGGAGGTTCCAATGCCTTGTACTGTTGTATAGAGCAACTTTACCTTTGGTATACATAAACTTGTATTTACTATAACATTGTAGTTGTCTTGTGAAAAGGCTGCTGTCATAAAAGGGTCCCTTTCCCTAAGTTAAATTTCTCGCTTCCAAATCTAGGAAAATGATGATGCCGGCCGCAGATTCAACACCAGAGGTTGCACGATTTGAATAAGAAAAGAATTGCATATATATGATCATGAAATGTATGATGAGAATTAGGAAGTTCTCGTGTATGAAAGCAGTTTAATCTTTATGTCTTTAAAATATTATATAATCTGGTCCTTGAAGGAAATGTGACTTGTTGAAGCCACAGTACTCATGGCGACGTGAGAGACGACTATGTGACGAGGTTGTAAGTCGTGTGCGGGTGTGAGATGGATTATTTGGTGCATGACAGATTACAATTGAACTCGGAACTTACGCAGTATTTGTTTCCAGTCTCCGTTTTGACCGGGTATTGGGATGGACTGAGACAGGATTTTCCAATTAAAAAAATCGAGATAGAGGGTAAAGATGGCATTCTCTCCATTTTCACATAATCCCATCTTTGTTTAGATTCTCTTCAGGTAATACCTGTACATATACTAGTTAATGTATATTAATTATACATTTATATTACGTATTTATTATTATTATATATTATTATTATTCTTTTTATAGTATTATATTCTAAATATTAAAATTTAAATTATATATTTTTATATTTTTTTTTTTAAAAATAATTTTTAATATTAAGCGGGTATGTGATCCCGATAGGAATGAGGATGGAATCTAAAGTACCATCCCAACAAGAGGAGAGATGGGTTTGGTTTCGAGACTTTGGAGACAAAAACAGGGGTATCCGGAGATCCCTTACCCGTTGTCATCGCTACAAGTTATGGTCGTTGTAGGCATGGAGGCAATGTCGTCGATGCGACTGGAAACAGCTACGTGAGAAGGCGATTTAGAGCCACGGTGTAACCCTAATTATTCTCTGAAAAGTATTATTTTCTGTTTTTGAAAATTGTAATCGTTCACTAATTTTGATCTTTTAGAAATTTGCCTATATGGTTACGGTTGTGAATAGTACTGGGGGCTCGTTTCAAAATTATATGAAAGATTGAAGGCTAAATATTATAGTTTTCATGCAAAAAACTTTATATACTCTCCTTTTGTCCACAACTATAAAATCTTAGAAAAAATTTAAAGGGCTGCTCTTGCAATTCCACAAAAGATTGAGAATTAAATATTATATTTATACAGAATTACAAAGCTAACCCTAGATCTTTTTTTTTCTCATCACACATTCTCAAACAAGACGATACGACACAATATAGATTGATTATGTTGTAACGGTGGAATGATAAATGTGAACCAGTACTTATGGTTAAATCTTTCTCATTTCGCATCAAAAGGATTGATGCTATTCAGGTGGAGTTTTTTTTTTTTTTGGTCAAGCACCGGTATCCTCGACTCACTGGGCCGAGACTAATCCGGTTCGGGAAGGAGTTGGGGGTTAAGGTTCATTTTCCTTCCAATCGACGTTGCGGGGGATCGAACCGTAGTCCGCCCTACCAAGTTCAGCCCCCATTACCACTGAACCAAGAGGTCGTTGGTAGGTGGAGTTTAATCTCATGAATTGATGGTATCTTGATTAACTTTATATAATCTATCATGATTGATGAGAAATGAAGCACTTTAGGAAAAGAAATTCCTTTGAACATTGGTTTCAAAGCATCCAGAAAAAGTGAAAGGATTTACTTGGAGACAGAGATGCTTGTTTGATTCATATAAATCAGGAAATCCGTATAAGTAAGGTCCAAATAATTCGCACTTTTTGGATGATTTAGTGTTATTCCCACCTCCTATTTGCGCCTTCATGACCCATCGTTCGTGACTTCAGCAGTAAAGAAGACTAACTCTCACATTGAGGGAGCAAATTTCGACTCCTAACTCTGTAACGATGCTAAAGAAAGCATACAGGTCTAGACTTGCTAGTTCGTCAAGCTCAAACGAAGACTTTCTATCGTTGACTTGTAAATTAACCTAGCTTCTTGCCTAAAATTTGAGAAAGAAAAAAGAATTACAACCAAAATGTATTTTCATAATCGAGTGGTGGCCAATCCCATCAAAAGATTAATTAAATAATTTGATTTAGACAGATGATGATCATATTCCAACAAATCATCATACCTTTTATGGGCTAATGTTGCTGCCCAAGCCAATTTCTCACATGCTTATCCGAAACCCTACTCATGAATTAAACTTTCCACAGACTATTCAGCAATTATGCTATTCTCTCTTGCATTTCAATAGTTTGTTTTATTTATTAGCACTAAAATTTCATAACAATACTTACAGTAAATAATATTAACTGTAGACTTACGTCTACGATTTTCAATCAAGGCTATGTGTTTGTAAATAGATATGTTCCTTTGTAGAATCCGTTGGGTTTCTGTTTTGGAGAGCAAATACAAACTTAAGACTACAAAATTAGAAATAATTTTGAGAAGATAAAAATAAATTAGTTAAAAATAATATTAAAAAAAAGGGAGCGGTTTTATAAAACAAACCATGATAAAAAATAACTAGAATAACTACGACATAGAAAGCGATCGATCTAATTGTCTTTGTTATTTCGGTCTCCGAACTCGGCCTCTCGCCTCTTTAAAATGCCAACCCAAACACAACATCTAACACACAGATGGAATCTTGAGTTGAAGGAGAACCTAGTCATGCACACGTCAACTCACGGGCAAATTGTTCAACTAGGTGTATTTGTGTTACCAAACAATTTAATTTGGTACCTACGAGTTGTTGGTTCGACTGACAATTCAACTCTCTCATGAAAGTTTGAACTCAGGTTCGAGTCCGAGGAGAGTCGCCCACGTGAGGGAAGAGTCGTGCCTCTCGCTCCAAACTCGGATTAGTCTCGGTGTCGAGAATACCGAGAAGTTCAGACAAAAAAATTTAATTTGGTTAATTTGTTTTTCTTAATTACACTACACTACAAAAACTTTAATATATATATATATATATATTTTCTTTCACCTAATTAAATGATACGTACTCTCACAATCATTTATATAATCAAAACCTTCGAGTCTTCCCAACCATGATTAAGTTATAGCTACATTATTAGGGTTTTCTTAACTATTACTTTCTGATATGATAATATGATTTATGAGTATAATTTTATGATATGACATGAATTCAATTTTTGTAATATTTATAATACAAATAATTACATTTGATAAAAATAGTATGACACGACTATGACACGTGAATTGACAGTTTTTAATAATTGTACATGTTGTACAATTGATTCATTTGATACGTGATAGCACTCTATATTATGAAACACATATTCATCTTCACATATGGTACCCTACAAAGCTGGCAAATTATCCAATGTTCATGATGCATGTGCATGTCTCCAAAATTATGTAACTACAACATCAAAAATTTTGTTCATTCATTACTTGCCTTATCTCATTCCAATCACCATGTACATGACAAATCTTTATTTGGTGATCTCGCTTTTGATTACGATACAACACCCATTATATGCCCTAAATTATTGTTTTCATGGATCATTTAGGTTGTAAGGGTAAATCTTCGTATAGTACATTGATTAAACTATGAAAATGTCAATTACTTGGATTTTCTTTTGATACTTTTTATAAGTAACAAGTCTTTGGATTCATCATTGTTATTGGACGCAGAAACGGAAACAAAGTAGGGACAGGATGATCATCTCCTCTTGTCGTGTCTCCTCCTATAGTATTATTTTGTTTATGACGTCTTTTTCTATATATACAACCGCTCTCTTATCGTGTCTCGTGTTATATTATATCTCTTAGGAAAATTTTGAATCTTTCAATGGTTGAACATATGTATTCAGGAACATATTGATAAAGAATGAAATCAGGTACAATTTCACATCATACATTGTCTATCTAATAATCCAAATCCCAAAACCAATTTTGAGAGTTTGTGAGTCTTTTTCTTCTGAGTCGTCTAATATCTAACTCGGGCATAAATTTATGCTTATTTTATTCATAGAATACAAATCAATTAGTAGGTAAAACTCAAGTTATTGGTTGTCATGAACAAGAAAGTAAGTGATTAATTAATTGAGTAATCACAATGATTCTACGTTGCAAGCAGATCTTGCGGTTAAGAATCAAATCTCAAAACGAATATATGAAGAACACAGCTATATAGTATAAATGAGTCTAGGGAATATCAAAGATGTTGGATCTCAGGTGCTGATTTTACCTGATCGTTGCATTTGGTTTTCAACAAACCTTGCTATGCACGAAGCTTCCATGCGTTTTCTATACCTTCAGTATTACTGTACCAATTATAGAACTGGTATGTGAGTTTTAGGTTAAATAATTGAGCTGTCAAAAAAATAAAGTATAATGAAGAGGTATTGAAGTGGTGAAATGGAAAGGAGACAAAGAAGAGACCCAAAAACGAGTATGTCGGAAAGAATGCCGGAAGTGACAGGCGTAACACAGGCAGTCATGGCGGGCGGTGAGGAGGCAAAGTTGTTTGGTGGTGGAGCACTTGCTACAACTCCTCTCCTTACTAAACCACACTGGCCCTCTTCTTTTTCACTCATTTAATTGCTTTGTTTTTGCTCCTGTGTCGCTTTGTTTTTACCATTACTGTCTCCTAGGGTTTCCTTAGCGTCATGTGAATTTGTATTTTGTTTTTGAATGTTAGTTTTTCTTTATAACAAATGTTTCAATTACAAATTATAAACGTCATAACGTAGTACAAAGATAAAAAAAGATGGAGGGATTGACCCTCACTCATTGAGATCAAACATGGGATTAGTGGCCCTTGCGGCAACATGAGCCGCCTGAATTCGCAAACCTCCTAACATAATGAATGCTAGCATCATTTAATATAGAAAGTAGATACTAACAATCCTTGATAACCTCACCAAAGATCACATAAACATCACTATTGTGATCGGTTATAGCTCTGTCACTACTTTGGCGTCAGACTCAATGAGAACGTTCGTCATATTTCTTTTATTGGTCTAATGCTTTCACTTTTTTTTCCCTATGATTGGTACTCTTGAATGTTGTTTTAATATATACTTTTTATTTAATTTTTGCACACATTTTTTATTACTTAAAAATTATATTTATTCTTATTAAACTATAAAATTCTTAAATTTTCAACAAAAATTTATTCATTGAAATACTAATTATTCAATTAGACAATATTATAAAATTACATAATAATTATCACTTACAATTGATTTAATTACTTGTTTTTAATCTCCAACAATTATCCAAATTAGCTGTGAAGGGAGTATTAATTTGCACGTCATCAATGCAATTAGTATGAAGTCGATCTTCAACTGCAATTTTTTATGAAAACCAAAGCAGTCAAATAAAATCATAACCAAAGTTAGGTATTAGAACTTACCACTCTTTTTTTTTTTAAAATTTACTTCATTAGATGAGGACAGGGTTTCTTTTTAGGTAATTTCTGGATTTAGAAGCAACAGAAGTATAATCAATGAACACTTGAACGTTAATTAAGATGCGGTAATATATGTTAAGTATTTAGACCTACAATGTAATTATATAATAATATAATAGATATTTATCGGGTAATTACTGAGATTTGGTAATGAGACAGTAATTAGTTTGGTAATGAGGAGAATTAAAATTGATTAATAAAGAGTTGGAGATTTAATTGTGATTGATTAAGGGGTAAAATCAGAAGAAAAAAAAACATAGGTAGTAGTAAAGAAAGAATATAAAGAGACCGTATACGGAATAGGACCATCACATACGGCCTTGTCCCACACTTCCCACGGATTTCACCCTGTGACTCTCTGGGCCCCACCTCCCCTCTTAACCTACACCCCCCTTCCTTTCTCCATTTTGCCCTCTCTTTTCCCCCTTTTTACTTTTGGATTTTTGTTACAAATAAAAATTTAATAAATACCCAATAAATACACTTTCATAATTATAATTTAGGAGATACTTAACAAATATTTCTTTTTACTTCAAGTGTGATTTTTTTACTACATTTTTCTCTTCTCTAGCTTTAGTTGACTCAAAAAGTACATCATTGGAGATTTTATTTTCTTATAATTAGTTTTTTATATAGTTAATTTTTATTATAATGTATTATGAGAGAGCTATAAAAACATATGAACAACAGTTAATTTCGTTGTTTGTTTCCATTTATTATCCTAAAAGTACAATTGAAGTAATGCTAATTGCACATCCATGTTATCTATTTTCATGTAATTTTTTACTTATAATATTTTATTATTTACTTATGTAGTTCTAACATAATAAAGTGTTTAATAAATGTGGTAGAGCTCGATGGGAAATTAAAAAAAGTGGATTAAATGCTATCAGAACATATATGTTTTAGAACACTATAAACTTGTTGGATCGATAATCTATTTTTGTAATTTATTAATCAAATTCATAAAATTTTTCTTAAATAAAATCTATTTCAAAATTTATCTTACAAAATTTTCAATTCAAATCAATCATATCACCCTTTAAAGTTGAATCTTAAATTCTTAATCCTCAAAGAGGTAAAAAGAAAACATAGGAGATCAATAAAAACGACCAGAATGGCAGAACCGAAAATATGGTAAGAACCGAAGGGCATAACTAGAAATAAAACGGCCTTATGTCACAATCACAAGACCCGGTTTGTCTCCTCAGAAGTGGATCTTCGCACGTTATGAAACGAACAAACAGTTTTTAATGCCATCTCTTTAAACAACGAAAACACTTCTTCAACTTCTCACTATGTCTTTCACTCTTCTTCTTCCTTTCTTGGAGAGAGAAACTTAACCGTACACCAAAGCAAACAGCGCTTCCACCACTTCCAAGTTCCACCTCTATTTCTTTTGGCTTTTTTCACTTGACATTACACCAAAACTAGTTTTATAAACAACCCTTTTGTTCTTTCTTCTCTCTCTTTCTTTTTTCGCCTCAAGCTTCAATCTTTATGTGTTTTAGAGCATGGAGAATGGTTTTGGAGATTTCTTTAGTGACTTGATTTTGGTTTAAAAAGCTTGAAAACTTTGAGAAGATGAAAGAACCCTGTTTTTTAGCCGTGTTTTCAACATAAAGTTGCATCTTTCTGGGTTTTTTTTCTTGTTGCTTTTTGTCTGATTTTGTGAGATTTCAAAAGGGTTATTGCTCTCTTTATTAAAAAAAATGTCATTTTCTTTATCTGGTACCAACACAAAGAAAGAGTTTTGGTAGTTAACAAGTAGTTCTTTTTCGTTTCCAAATTTGGGTTTCAGTTTCAATGATTTATTTTATTTGCCAGCTTCTTTAGTTGTATTTTTATGTCATCTATGGAAATGTAGATGAAAAACACAAAATTTCCTAGCTTGAATGTTTACTTACGTTGAAATTAACTTCTTTCACTAGATTTAGATGCATTTTTAGCTCAAGCATTGGTTCAAGAGTTATAAAAGTGTTTTTTTTTTTTGATGATTTTGTCAAGTTTGATTCAAACCCATGAAGAATTTACACTGGTTTAAGCAAATCTCTAACAATGGAAGATCAGAAAGGAGACTCTCTCTTGGAGAGTACAAAAGAGCAATTTCTTGGTCCAAGTACCTGGTGTCATCAGGAGCTGAAATCAAAGGAGAAGGAGAAGCTGAATGGAGTGCTGACATGTCTCAATTGTTCATTGGCAAC
Organism: Breynia disticha f. nivosa; assembly: GCA_948193385.1. NCBI lineage: Eukaryota > Viridiplantae > Streptophyta > Magnoliopsida > Malpighiales > Phyllanthaceae > Breynia > Breynia disticha. The sequence goes on along the minus strand of CANYCX011606095.1, from coordinate 9,916 downwards.
AAATTTGCTTCAGGAAGACATAGCAGGATTTACAGAGGCATATATAAGCAGAGAGATGTCGCAATTAAGCTCATAAGTCAGCCCGAAGAAGATGAGGACTTAGCTGTTACACTTGAGAAGCAATTCATTTCTGAAGTAGCTTTGCTATTTCGGTTAAGCCATCCTAATATCATCACTGTAAGCTCTGTTTCTCTTCAAATTTTATCTGCTGTTTCCCTTTATTCTTTCGTTGGTGCAATTTTTGTGCATGACAATATTTTTATGTCCACTGGATTGTATAAAGAAAGCTACATTGTTTTAATGGTGAGATTATGCTTGAGGAATCACAATCTTTGCTTGGCTTAAGATAGGTGGTGTTGTTATGAGTTAAATATATATTTTATTCCAAGTTCAGATATTTTCTGGTTCAGGTTTATGTGGCACAACTTTGATAGACATTTAACTGAAATTTGGCTTCCATGCCTATGGCTTACATACCAACCCATGTGCATTATTAATTACTCTTACTCTTTTGCTTCTGCTGATACGGAGGAGATTAAAAACTTTGCCAGTACATTGAACAACTTGGAATAATGGACTTGCCTGTTGCGGACACCTTGTAAGTAACTCACGGGAATCGATTCATTTAATCTAATGTCATCAGGAGTACTTCTGTTTGTGGCAATGGATACTAATAAGTGTCTTTGGAAGTTTGGTGTTAGATAATGGGGTGACCATGAACATGCAATGTTAATATCTAAAAGATTAGGGTGCTACATAATTCTTTCGTGATTGTGCATTTCCAGTTCATGCTGGTATTTTACTCTAAAAGTTGCAATCTAGTCCGTGAGCCCCCGCACTACTGCATATATTGACTCATCGGTTGGCAAACTAAACCATTTGAGATTTTTTTTATTCTTCGCTCTTCTATTTTCTTGTTGGGCAAAAGTATCACTGGGAGAGTTATTGCCATATGCTATAATGTCACTTATATCTTCGTTGGTTGTCATTTCTCCTGATTAACTGTCAAAATACGGGAACAGTTTCAGGATTACCAGGACTTGAGGGGAGGAGACTATATATTAATTTGGGTAGAGATAATGAAACCTCTATTTTTTTTTTTGGCAGTTTGACTAATGAATGGGAGGTGATGACTGGACCAACTAATGTCTCTAATCGTTGCTTTTTATGGCAATGCCTTTGCTTTATGTCCATCTTCTGGACAAAAATAATTTATGACATAGTGCTTTGTTTCGTATATTAACAATTGTAGCGTAAAATCTTCAAGGATGCTTTCGAAAGTTTAAGCCATTGGCATAAATTACCTTATTCATATTTCTCACCATCTTCATGCTGTTCAAATTGGATAACTAAATGTTGCAGTGCCTTTATGACCTTCATCCTTTCAGTTTGTTGCAGCTTGCAAGAAGCCACCTGTGTTTTGCATAATTACCGAGTATTTGGCAGGGGGGTCACTAAGAAAATATCTGCATCAGCAAGATCCATATTCAGTTCCACACAGCCTAGCTTTAAAATTAGCGCTTGACATTGCACGAGGGATGCAGTATCTTCATTCCCAAGGAATACTTCATCGGGATCTCAAATCAGAAAATTTATTGCTTGGAGAAGATATGAGTGTCAAAGTAGCTGATTTTGGTATCTCATGTTTGGAATCACAGACTGGTAGCACGAAAGGGTTCACAGGAACGTACCGTTGGATGGCTCCTGAAATGATCAAAGAAAAACAGCATACGAAAAAAGTTGATGTTTACAGTTTCGGTATAGTCTTATGGGAGCTATTAACTGCATTGACACCATTTGATAACATGACTCCTGAGCAGGCTGCGTTTGCAGTATGCCAAAAGGTAAACTAATCTCATTCTTTACAATTAAATGTTTGCATCTGCAAAGTTTAAATATGTATTTGTTAGTCAGCCAAGGACCATCTCCTTTATGGTTGATTGATTAAATTATATCAGTTACGCTGGTCTATCTCTACTAATCTGAAAACTAACTTAGTCGATATGGCGTATTCAAATCATTTGCAATGTCAAGAAACTTCATGGGTTCAAATTGTCCAGATTCATTTACTAAACCTGCAATTTCACATGCTCCATTGGTGAGAAAATAGTTGCTTCCATGTGCCCATGCTTGTATCTACCTTTAGAAATGGGCCCTGCTATCTTGTCCATACATGCCTGTTTCTACATGATAAATCTGAAACTAGAACATAGCACTTGCATTTCTGATTTTGAATCTTCAAATGTGTTGCAGTTTAACCAAGCGTGTCTTGGTTTAGTGGTGATTGAGGCTGAATTTGATAGGGCGGACTGTGGTTCGATCCCCAACAACACCACTTAGGAGGGGAATGAAACCTAACCACCCAAAACTCCTTCCCGAACAGGATTAGTCTCAACCCAGTGGGTCAGGGATACCGGGGCTAAGACAAAAAAAAAATGTGTTGCAGTTCTTAACATTTATGAATGTGTGTCTATGCATGTGCTGTCCCGTCCTCAAAAAGTGCACATAGAAGAGAAATTTAGCATATTAGCATAAGAAAAAAGTTGTTTCATTTTATGTTGGTTTTCTTCTCCTATTTTGGGAAAGCATTCTTGTTGATACTAAGAATTATGATGAAAGCAACAAGAATTGATAAATACTAGCTTCAATGCTGTTGATCTGAACATGTGGCTCCTATGCTCTGGCCATTTAACTATAGATGGTCCATTAGTTTTGTTAAAAAGCTGCACATAACCCTGAATTGCATGTGCTTGTACAAACGCCATTGCTATACTGTTTTTCTTTTACCAGACCGTTGCTCTATTGTTACTGCATTGCTGTTCTTTTCTTTGCCGTTTTCGTTTGATGTTTTCGTTACATTAGTTGGTTGACAATGCGAGTAGGCTAGTTGTATTATGTGAAGATGCAAAAAGTAATTATCATTGCCATTATTACATGGATGACTAGCACAGGAATTTGATGGATGCTTGATTCTGATGTTCTCTTGGTTTTACGCAGAACGCAAGACCTCCATTACCACCTGGGTGTCCATCAGCATTTAGCCATCTTATCAACAGATGCTGGACAGGCAATCCGAATAAACGACCTCATTTTGACGAAATAGTTTCAGTTTTGGAGAGTTATTCAGAATCCCTGGAGCAGGATCCAGAATTTTTCTCTTCCTACAAACCTCCCTCTAAACTCGCCTTTTTGCGATGCATCCCACAATGCATCGCAGGTCGTCCGTGTGATTCTCTAAAAGCATAGAGAAGTTTCAAATTACATGTGATGATGCTAAGTGTACCATATTTATCTTTTGTTTTTCTCTTCTAGGTTTGTATGATCAATCTCTAGGAGTTTGTTCCTGTCTTTTAGCTTATGGTTCTGCAAAATTATCAGGTGGTTTATTGGAACAGAAAGAAGTTCCATGCCATTGTTAACTGCTGCTTTCCATGTGCAGTCACTTTCTGTATCCATTTTTTTAAACATTGCAATTATGCAGAATCGTTAGACGAAAAAGAAGTGAAGGTTGTAACGTGATCTTACTTTACGTTTTACAAGAAAGATATGAAAACTGTGGGCTGCATTTCCGTAGGGAATGGCAAGTAGGGGCCATTTTTGTTGCAGCTCAACTTGCATGTGTCCATTACATTCTCATTCCTTGTAATTTGTAGATATAATTACTTTTATATTTCCAAGGCAATCCACCATACTATCCATTTTCGTTCACCATGTTCTTGTTCACGCCAAAGATTGTGCAACTGTCGATCGTTGAGCAGTTTTACGATACATTTTTTTCTTTGCAAGGAAAAAGTTGAAACTCTTGAACCAAATATGAAAGAGAATAATATAAATTTTTATTATAGCTTCAAATATGTAGACAGTTTGGCCGAGTGGTCTAAGGCGCCAGATTTAGGCTCTGGTCCGAAAGGGCGTGGGTTCAAATCCCACAGCTGTCAATCCTTTTTAAAATTCGATTAATTTTGGTGGTCATACTATACAATCAATCATCTGGTACGATTTGAACCACAATGGATTGCTAAATGCAAGTCTTTGGTGGGTGATCAACCACTTGAAAGTACTGTTAAGAGCATATGAATTTTAGTGCTAAAACGATGGAATTAAGTCGCACTTGAAAAATGCATGTTTTGTATTTACATAAATGAATATGAAGACTCTTTTGTTAAAATGTGTACATGATAAATTTATTTGGATGAATCTTTTATTGCACTATTTACCGGTTAGGAAATGGAGAAATTAAACTTGTTGGGAGCAGATGCTTCTGCTCTGCTACTCTTCGTGTTCAAACCCAGGAGTTTGCTTGAATTTGCTCTTGCCTCTTTTCCAACCCAACTAGCTCTCCACTACCTATCCGACAACCATTAAACATTGAGAAAATACTTTCCTCAAGGGTTTCTTCCCTTTATATAAGAGAAAAAAAAGAGTTTTTTAAGGGATTTATACATTGATACAAGACCCAATAAAATTTTTTCATTTATAACTAATTAGGAAGTTAATGGATATTTTTGAAAAAGTTATACATGTTTGATTTTGAAAAGTTGGTAAATTTAAAAATGAAGTTTAAACATGCACATCATGACTAAAAAGTATGTATTAGTGTAATTATCTTTTTTTATTTATTTTTTATGAATAATGGGTTAAAGCCTACAAAATCGGTTAAACTCATTGAAGTCCGTAAACATTAAGCAAGATTAATAATAATGTTGATTAATATAAAGACGTTACAGACGTTACAAACATTAATAGAAAATATTATGAGCATTATTAGAATGATGTTACACACAATATGCTCATTAATAAAATTCGTTATGAAAAATTACAAACATTAATAAAAATGCGTTACAAGCGCTAAATTAAATTAAATTATCATGCCTAATTTTATTAAAAAATTTGGAATAGTTTCAAGGGATATTCTTACCACCCAAAACAAATACGTAATTTATATTTAAATGCTAACTTGAGCGTAAGATACGTCCAGAAGATGAGGCCCCAACCTCTGATCTTATTCTATTGTGTAGGATTGTGAGACGTGTTTGAAAATAAGTGTATGTTTTTCTCATGAAACAAGAGATGATAGTGTTTGTTTTGTATATTATTCACATTTTGTAATAAAAACATGTTAGTTTGAAATTATACTATTATATTTCCATCATTGAGTTTTTTATTAATGATGTGTTTCAAAAATAAGTGTCATCACTACTACATTGTTAGTGTCAAACTAGTCATCGTCGTATAATGTAGCACCGATGTTTACCTCATCAGATTTAGTGTCTCCATTGAAAAAAATATTCAGAATCCGTCTCTGTAATATTAAATATAGAAAATAACACATTTTCGTTGATTATAAATATAATAAAAACATATTCATTTAAAAAGATAAAAACAATATTAAGCACGTATTCGATGTGTTCGTGGGAGGTAAGTTATTATGATATGAATCCAGCCATGAACATTCCAAAGTAAAGCATAACGACCCACAATAATTCACATTAATATTTTTGCACTTTCAAGTTCACCCTTTATTACACATCTTTTCAATCGTGGTCTTGACAATAGCAAGCAATGCAAACCCACAACTAGTTGTCAATTAAACTACCAGCTTTCTGAAACAGCACATTTCTTCATACTTAAATGCCTGTTCCATGGCTTTTTTTTTTATGACCTAGTTGCACATTTTGATTTTCTCCATAGAGCAACTACATAAAAAATTGTACTCGTTCTGGCTTGTGATGCGCCTACATGTCGAGGGTGCAACTGTAATGTACCTGGGCGTGCGTTATAAGAGATGAATATGGGCAGTTCAGAGGGGTGAGGAGCTCATGTACTGGTATTGTCATGGAGCCTCATTTAGCAGAAGCAATGACGGTTAAAGAAGCATTATCATGGTATCTTAAAGAAGACATTAGTCAAGCCTAAATAGAATCAGATGTAGAGGTTGTGGTGAGGTCGATCATGAGCATTAAGAATGATATTTCGGTCTTTCGACGTATTATCCAAGATTGTCAATTTATGATTTTAAAGTGGAGTGAAGTGAGCATTCATCATGTAAGAAGAAGATCAACCAATCATATTGCTAATTCATTAGCTTGTGCCTCCGATTCTTTTGTTGGTTTCAATGAATGGGGGTTAAATCTTCCTTTCCTATAGGTTGTATTTTTTGCATGTTTTGTTAGACATTTTACATCATTTTGCATAATCATTTGTAGATTTTTGGTGTTTTTAGCATAATTCATGTTTTGCATCATTTGATATTTGTGGTTCACTTTATGCATGATTTGACACAGATTTATTATGAGAGACAACGAAAGATTGGAAGCGAGTATCGAGACAAGCCAAGGAGACCCTCAAAATGTGTAACCTACTCACTGCATAGGTATGCTGTTGCTGGATGCTACTGGTCAAAACTTTATCAATGGAAGAAACGAGTTGGACCTAATTGGGACAAGGCTCATTTTGTTAAAACACGGGAAAAACAACCCAAATTCACCCAGGGCAGTTGCTATACTAAGGAAACATGAGAAATAAGGTTGTAGTTAGTTTTTGACATCACAACTCTTGGCTAAGAGAGCACATTGAATTGAAGATTGATTGGGTATTTTAATTCCTTTTGATACTTTGTCATGTTTTGTGCAAAGTTTAGCATCTCAAGCTAAACTAATACTTTAGTTGAGGTATTTTGACGTTAGATTCAATGTTTTTGTGAGACCTTTGTATTTGAATTAATTTATTGAACTTCAATATTTATTCAATTTCTGTGTTATTGAATTTATTATTGTCATGTTGATTAAGTTGAGATGACCAGTTGATTTAATTAATATGATGATATATTGCTAGTTGAGAATTGTGTGTGTCCATTATGTTTGACAGATTGGTAGCAGTTTAATAATGATGTCAATAACGTGTTATCTCATTGTTAATGAAATTGAATAGTCTGACTTGAATGAATCTAGGTGTCTAGAATTTATTAATCAGGGGTTGGGTCTCTATAATTCTTACTGCAGTCTGAAATTAAATTCTATCCAGGTGTTGAGGATTTTTCTTAGGCTAGAGAAATATTCCGATCAAGGTGTCTCAGGAATATCGAATAATTAAGTAGAAATTGGATGCTTGAGAGTTTGTCTGTGTCTATAACTTTTCCTATTCGATTGCAATAAATTTTATTTTTTGTGTCAATGATCAAAGAATTGAACCGACTAAAGAATATCTTGGCTAGCCCTTTTTATTATTGAATTTTCTCCTCATTTAATCTTTGCTATTGTTCTTAATTTTGTTTTATTTAATTTTAGTCATTTCATTTCATTTTAAAACAAACTCCTCATAAAAACGACTTTCAATCATTTTAGTTTTCTTGTTTAACTTTTAAATAGTCAATCTACTGGTCTTTGTGGATTCGACCCTACTTCTATTGTACTTATTAAGTTCTCAGAGTAGGTATTTTTAATTTTTTAGTCTCAACAGCTATCAATTACATCAATAAAAAATAGCACGGCTATAATTGTAAGGAATAAGTCATTCCTAAGACTAATCTCTAAGGTGCCAAATTCAAAAAATTTCCATGCTAACCATACAACAGAATCTTTAAACTATGTAATTGAAAAATTAGGTTAAGAAAAAATACCTCTTTTTCATATGAATGTCGTGAACTTTGGTGTTGAGTATGAGAGACTACCCTTGAGTGATTTTCCTCTATTTTCACACACACACCAACAAAATCAAAGGTTAGTATTCTTTATTCTTAGTCTTTGATTCACACAACCATTAATTAAGAATTCTCTAAGTGTTGAATGACTTAGAAAATTGACCAACAAAGAATGCCAATAATGTGTAGTGTCATTTTCTCCCTTAATGAAGCTTATTTGTAGACTTCTTTACCTAATCATCAAGTCTTAAGGTTCATAAGTTGAATAAAACTCAAATACTAGTATTCTAGTTCATGTATAATACGATACTGAGCATAAGAATTTAATTGCAACTTAAATTCCCATTAAAAATCAAATTCCTCCAATTAAGAAAGACTACACGTTTTTTAGGAGAGAGAAACTAGGCATGGATAATTAATTTAAGACATTTTTTGTGTTTTCGTCTTAATTAAGGCATCCTTCCTTAATCTACTCATTATTTGTTCGTTTAAGACAAAACATTTTCCATTAATTAATGAATGGATAATTCTTCGTCTTAAAGTTTACAAAATTACTTTTTCATGCATTTAAATAAAATCAAATCATAAAAAAATATTGTGTATGATTTTTTACTATATATTTTACATTCTGAACTCATTAAAATATACTAGCACTCATTATGCAAATTTTGAAAATTTTTCTTTTATAAATATGCCACAACTTTTGATTAAGTGTGATATTCTAAGCTCAATTGTCTATGAGATTAACTTATAAAGTTAAATAAATATTATTTATCTTTAGTTGATTGAATAATAACTCATATAAATGGAATTTAATACTTGTTAAATTTTTTCCTAGCTATCTTATGTGATTCTTTACACTTTGATATCATGACAGTATAAGACATGTGTTAAGTCATCCTTATTCTGTATAGTCACTTTCTTGATCTCATTTGCAATACTTACATAAATAGATTAATGAATTAGACTATAAGTAAATCTGGGTATGGCCAAATACTACTTATTTCACATATCAAATAGCCAGTGATATCATCAATCTTTTCAGAGTGACAATTCCTTCACTTTTGTATGGTCACTTTAACATTAATTGTAATATACCTAATTATATTTATTCTTGCAACCTAGTTACATGTCATGTTAGGCATATGTCAAAATATATTAGAATTCACCAAGACTTATAAACTCTTCTGGTTTTTGGATTCTAATATAAGCACCACTTAAGAAAATATTTATGATTTTTGCTAACTATGCAATTTTTCATTTGAGTGGATCAACGCAATACATCTTTCTCTTTAATATACTCGTTTTATGTTATCCTTTGTTCACATGCTTCACTATGCAGTGTCTTACACCGATAATTGAGCAGGACTAACATCTTGAATCATTTTATATATCTTTTATACACAGTGATTTAGATAGATAGAATGTATTTGATTTATTTTTATCATCTTTAGCATGCAAAGAGGAGCTTTCAGTTGGTTTTGTACTGAGGAGGAGATATTGTTTTGTGCATTGAAGGTTCTACGAAATTGACTTTGTTTTTATAGTGTTGTTGCAGCAACATGTTAAGTTTTTACCTTTGTTTCTCTTGATGTATGTAATTTTTAGATAAAGATGGAATTTCAGGGAAGGAGACCTACCCAGCGAGACTACACCTAGGAATGTTTTCTATTCTAGAATGTGCCACTGGATATTATGATGTTGTTGTCTAAACCTAATTGAAGATGTGGAGCTCAAATTTTTAAAACAATAACCCTATTTTTGCCCATTTTCAATATTATATTATAAAATATGATAAAGAGATGAGAGAGAAAATTTAAAATATTATATAAAACCTTCGGGCCCAAATTCAGTTTAAACACACATGCAGAAGCTGTAAAGACTTTGGAAAATAAAACCAAACTATATATACAATATACGTACTATGTATGTACATAAACAACATCTGAAAAACTGAAAACCGGAGCCAAACCTCTTGTCAATATCGCAATCTGCCTTTGATCAATAAAACTCCGATCTAAATGCAGCTACCTACGATCTGCACAACATTTCAACATTCAGAGAAGGGGAGTATACAAATATACCCAGTAAGTGGAAATCAAAATATTGAATAAATGAAGTGCAGGAAAACAACACGAGATCGTGCTGGATGAACACGAGGCGTGCTCATATCAAATTTTCCAGTAGGCACGTCATGCCCATTTCAACACGAGCCATGCTCGATCAATGCATTTCCAAGTAACACGATCTTGCCACCCTTGAGCACGAGGGTGTGCT
>CANYCX011605959.1:0-10306 GCA_948193385.1 Breynia disticha f. nivosa | reverse complement strand
CGACATTTAGCCAATTAAACTTTTCATAATAGACTACATCATTTACATACAATAGACATATCAAAGGCTAATCACCATACCTAGCATCACTTAAATTACTCACAGTCAAACACATCTTTGGAATCATCACATTCCAAACTTTCAAACATTTAACAAATCACATGTCACAATTATTATCACAACTTATTAACTCATCATCAACATTAAACAAACCATCACCACATACATACAAAACACGAAAGCTGCGCTCGTGTTACTTACCTGTCAAGCTCCTTTATTACACTTTAGGAACCTCTCTCGTCCCGATCAGATCCTCCTGATCAACATTAAAGTTCACATTAATTACACACATATATATGTACAAATTTACCAAATGATATATATATATATATATATATATATGCTATCATGTTTGTATATGTATTTTCAATACATTTCTTCATTCTTTCAGTTTCCTCCATAATCAATTTCAACTAACCTTCATTTAATCTCATTCTTCCCTTATGACAATTCATCCTCAACTCACTTAAACATCATTTTCTAATATAATTCCACAATGCAATTCATTCAATACAAAACCTACAATTCATTTTTTTCCACTTTCTTCACTAATTCTTATACCCTTTTTCTTTCATTCAAAATTAATTTCAACACTTTAATTACCCAATCATATTAGGCATATAATTAATCTCAATAAAGACCAAAGAACAAAACCTTAATATCAAAACTTCAAACCAAACTTAAGTGCACTTATTCCAATTTTCGTCACTTTAAACCCCCTCCCATAAAATACCATTTTCAAAGCCCTAAACCATGTATTCACCTCAAAATCATGCACAACTAGTTACTACACATCCAACCCTATCCATCAAACCTGAAATCACTCAATTCTGAACTTAAATGAATGAGAAATCACATCATAGAGTTTCACCATCAATAAAAACGAAATTTCAAGTAACTATGATAGAAATCTTACCAAATTTAAAGCTCTATTCATATATATATCACCCAAACGTCAAATTTTGATGAAGAACAAGGATTTCTAGGGTTTTTGCTCTTTGAAATAAGTGAGGAGAGAGAAAAAACGGGATTCATGTGTATGGAGAGAGATAGGTACATGAGAAATATTTAGAAAACTCCAAAAAATGTTTTTGCCCTCGGCTCAACATATGGCCTTCTTTCTGACTTTCTCTCTCCCGGTCATTCTAACTTCACTCGATTTTAAAATCTCACTTCATTCTACACTCTTTAACGAATATTTTATTAAATACATTTTGGAAAAAATTTATTCGAATATTTATAAAATACTCCACATAATTTCTAAAATTTTAAAAAATAGAGGGCGTTACACATAATTTGTAACAAGGTTACAGATATTGTATTCGTTATATTACAATTCATGTTAAAGTGACCATAAAGTAGAGAAGGTAATTGTCACTCTCGAAAGATAGATGATATCACAGGGCATTTGATATGTGAGCTGAGTAATGTCTGGCTAGACCTAGATTAATTAAAAGTTCAATAACTTGATTGTTTCAATTTCACTAAGAATATCAAGAAACTGACAACTTAAGATAAGGGTGACTTCCAATGCCTTATGTTGTCATGTATCAAAATGCGAGGGATTGTATAGTACTATTAGACAGTAATTTAACTAGATGTTGAATTCTATTTACTTGGGTTATTATTAAGCATGAAGATGTCCAAAAATATTTATTGGACTCATTAACTATATCCCAAAGACAAATGGCCCTACTAGACTGCACACTCATACTTTAAACAGAGGTTGTAGTCTTTTTGGAAATAAAATTTTATTTCAAAATTGCCTAGTTGTGAGTTAATTATATTTTGCTAAATTTAACATGTAAAGTATACAATCTAAAATAAACATGTTATTTCTCTATCATTTAATTTGAGTTAGTTTCTAAGAAAAAGAATTTGGAAAATTTTAAGACAAAGAATTATCCATAGTTAATTAATTTCAAGATAGGGATAATGTTATCTCTCAAATAAAACAATGTGGTTAGTTTTAAGGTTGGATGTCTTAGTTAAGAAAATTTCAGAATGCTTGTCCTAAAATTAATAATCCTTGCCCACCAAATCACACATTTTTATGCACCCTTCCTTTGTTTGAGGAGTTTGATTGTTTTAAGGTTTTATGGTTAGGATTGAAATCTTTAAGGCTTGAACTTATTCTAGTTGAACTAGGTTGCATGTAACATTCCTATCCTTAAATTCTATAATTAATAAGATAATTAAAATTATTAAATAAATTAATAATTTAATTGATAAATTAAAGAAAACAATAGATTTATTATGAGTTGATATTAATTTAATTCTAAATATATATAAAATAATGAATTTTCAGGAAGGAAAGTAAAGTACAAGGGCTGGAAGTAAAGTATAAAGGGTAAGAGTAAAGTACAAGGGGTGGTAGTAAAGTACAACGAGTGGGCACGACCACACATACTTTTCGACGACTGCGCGTACTTTGCTAATCTGTTGAAAAATTAGAATGCTTCAAAAATTGGTGCATGGCAAGGTTCAGTTTTATTTATAAAAAGAAAGAAGCAGGTGAAAGGTTTAAAAAACTGAGAAAATGAATGAGAGCAAAAGAGAGAGAGTTGAGAGAAAATCAAAATAGAGGAATGAGAGGAGAGAAAGAGACATATTTAAGATAACGAGCTAGGAATTGAGCTGGAAATATGTAATCGGTCGTATAATTGAGCAGGGAATCGATTGCTATAATCGATACTGGAAAACCACAGCATGAACGGTAAGAAAATAACATTGGGGTTTTGGGGATAATATATTTTTAAGACTTATATTTATAGAGGATATCATAAATGGTTACATAGGTAGTCGATCGAATTAATGGGACAAGAATGGAGGCCAGAGGCGTTCCAGAAAAAATACAGAATTACTGGTGAGTAATCTAGACTTACTTTTAATTAAGTTTTGTTCTGTGAACACTTAAACGAAAGATAATTAAATGAGAATGCCATGATGTTTGCAAATGAATATTAGTCGATATAGATTTATATGGACTCTTAGAATATCTTGCTTGTAAGAAATTGTTAAGATGTGCAAGTGGTTGCATATATATTACGAGGATTGTGACGCCATTTTTCATAAACTTTATTTTTGAATAAATACCAAAGTATGTTTCATAAATTGTAGGATAGATGAAATGAAACATACTTTGGCCAAAACATAAACTATAAACCATCCTCGGCCTCCATGGCCTATCCTCCCTCATGGCTCACCATAGCCATGCCGAAACAAGTTATTTATGTGTTTTATGCCTTAGGATTTCATTCCATGTCATTTTCTCACTTTAGACATTCATTTACACTTTATTTTGGCTAAAATGGTGTTTCTGCACAAAAATAACATATCTTTATGCCTAGGTAACGTACATTATTCTTCCTCAATTTCCAGGGTATGATTAGCGTATGTTTAACTTCATTTAACGGAGGTTTAGCCATTTAACATACGTTATTTTACTCAATAACGTACTTTAATTGAGCTCTAATCAATTCTACCCATTTTTCCTAGATGTATATCACACAGACACACCTAACTTATCAAACCATCTTTCTACACACTTATTCTTCCACCTAATAGGCTCAAACACCATCATTTTTCATTTTAAACATGATTATCATCAACATTAAATCATCCTGCCACAATTCAATCATTCACACATAAGATCATCCATACTAAAAACATCCCAACCTTTTAGCCTCTCAATCACCTATTTTATATCTCTTTATCCACACACAAAATTATTGAATTAACAACCCAATTTCATTCAAATCATAATAGACTCACTTATGACCCATATATCTCACAGCATAGACAAATCCTCGATGTTCCACAACAAAATCAAGCCCAAAGGTTTCCAAATTTAATTACCATAACACATATCATCTTATCATCAAACCACCACACATAACACCAATCCAAATAGAGCATGGAACTCATACAATTTACATATAACCATACAAGATTATATCCATCCATATCATTCATTCATAACTCACACAAGATTCTATATCATTCAATCACAAACTATGCTCATATCAGAACTGAACTCACACACATTCATTTTCCATGCAAATCAATAATAAGTATGTGTATTGTCCACACATATGTACCACGGGGTCTGAAAAAAATTGGGTCTAGCCTGGCATCAAATCATCGAGCTCTCGCTCGACATCAAATCATTAGGAATGGTCTAGAATCAAATCACAATTGGGCTAATCCCCCATTTTTATCACAATCAATCGGCCTTGCCCGACATCGAGCTCTTGCTCAGCTTAAACATAACACTAAGAGTCGAGCTCTTGTGTTCTCAAACATTTGGGCTAATCCCCCATTCTCTCATATGTGAGTTTAAAGCTCCAGTATCACAATGCATGAATATACACATGATCATACGAATACAATAATGGTATGCATGAATGCAACTCCATGCAGTTCATCTCAAACTTTCTCACAACACATGCACATGAATGTTCCATAATAATATCTCAATTCACAACATGTTCATAATGGCCAATTTGTGGCATCATTCCACATATATCAAATGTAACTCAAAGAGAGTTCATCGTTAAAGTTAATAAGGAACACTCATATCGTGCATATGGATACTCGCACACAATTTGTTACATCCTCAAACTCACAATATGCCTTTAGGCAATATTTGCATACAAGCCAAACATATATCACCATAGTCATCAAACAAAACTCATACCATACATTCCCATATTCAAACTTACTTCATTATAAGCTTTACACTTATAATCATACCACACATCTCATAACAAACACCACACTCATAGAAGAGGGAAAATCCCATACAAAGCATTTTATAAACCATTCACTCATACATACCAACCATACTTTTCAACTTGCCATATGCAATTTCATCACTGACATTTCCATAATACCCTTTTTATTCGTTAATTAACATTCACAACACATTCACACATGTCAACCATAACCTCCCCAAATTCAAGCAATCGATATTCCATCCAAACTCCACCTAATGGCATGTTCAATTTAAAGCTTTCATTTAGCACAAAATCAATATTATTCCATCGAAGACAACAGTTATCACACAACTTATCCATTCAAGGCAAACATACAATTGTAAGAGTTCAAGAAACACTTACCTCGCGTTCCCGCAAACTCGATTCGACACAAACCTCTGATTCGGGTTCCGTTTGTCGTCTCTTACACAAAATGTATCACATTCCATGCCATAAACATAGTTCTACACTTAATTCCTCATTTATGTAATAATTTCCTCCCAATCCTGAAATTCCTCCATAAACCCTAATTCCTTAAATCTCATTAAATCTTGTGTTTTTACGTTAATAGTTTATGGAGGGTGAATCTGATGTAAATCTTTTGAAATTGACTTCTTTGTTGGTAAGTTTTGTGTTTGGGAAGGCTTAGGAGTGTGGTTTGAATGTTGAGAGAGAGTTTAGAGGGTTTGGGAATGTTTTCCCTCAGTTTTGGCTGTTCTCGACCTTTTAATGACATGTCCTGACCCCTGATAACGTTTGTTTATCGTCAAAATTAACGTATGTTAGTATAATGAAATTTCTGGGAGGAATAATGTACGTTATTTCCCTCATTTGATTCCTAACATGCGTATACTTATACATACATATTCCGACATCATTACACATGAATTAAACATAAATCAACATTGAATTAGACTTTTTTCAACACCCAAACATATAACATTTCATCCTTTATATTTTCATTTGAGAATACGAGCATTGGTTTCTTTAGTTTCAACCAAAATCACACAACTTCCTCTACACATGCAAGAAATCAAGCAACACACACATTTTTTCATCTCATTCATAATCATTATTTCAATTTAAACTGGACGAATTTTCGGGGAGTTACAAGGATGATAGTTGAAATTTTTTGTTTGATGATTGAGTTATGATTGGAGTTTGAATGAAACATGCACATAAATCACCAAAGGATAAATTTAATTGTAGATGGAAATTGGAAGCACGTGCATATGGTTAATTGATATGTTGTGATAGAAATACAATATTTATCGGTAAAATTGCTTTAAAGATAAAAGGAAAAATATGTTAAGTATTTGACAAGAAATAAACTAAGATAAGATATGTTTAATGAGGTGTATGACCTTTCATGACCTTTTGCTCCTAAAAAATATAAGTGTATGCCTAACAAATACAGTTAATAGTTTTGTATGTGATTTTATAAAGATACGAGATTGAATAATTGTAAAAAAATACGAAATGAAAGAAAAGAGAAAATATAGAATATGAGAATGTATTCACATATACACTCGAATGATGAACAGGTACATGAAATATAGAATAAATGTGAATAGGTACGTGAATGTTTTTTATGTGTGCATAGATACTGTTATATGGATTTGGCTGTACAAGATACCAGTGCTAATTAGAGGTTCGACTGTACAAGACAATAGCTTTGGTTGTACAAGTTTATAGTTTTAACTGTACATAATTACGTGACTTGTATAAAGGAACGTTCATGACACGAATACAATTTCAAATCATAAATGACATGATTCAGATATAAAGGAATAGTAAATGACTACAGAATACAAATATAACATAGTTGAATTAAATTTCAATTTACTAAGTTGGTATTATTATAGAGCGATAATTAATCATAGATGATTGCTCATTGAGCCCGCAACTCGTATAACTACCATTTGTGTTTCAGGAATAGGTGGTAAATGAAAGATCATAGTGACATGCCAGCAAGTGGGTCAGCTATCGCTCATTAATGCTTCCTCTCTCTATAATCAAATACAATCATATGTATAGTTATATTTATAGATAGTTATTGTATGATATGTGTGCTTTTATGATTACATGAAATAACTATTATATGAAATCAAATAAACATGTATGATTTATAACAAGTTGACGATTGGTTGATTGCATGAATACAACAATGGCATACTACCATGTCTGAAAAACATAAGTTATTCATTGTAGATGAACAGGAACATGATAATATAATATGGGGCCATGCCCATGGGATGTATTACACTAACACGAGCTACGTTCTAGACTAATCTACAGGCTGGACTGTATACTGTTATACACATACCTGATGTATGATTTTTAAAAGTTTTTAAATATTTTGCATCTAAAATAAAATAAAGGTTAATCACATGATTAAATACATAATAAGTAATAGGATGTTTTGTAGCAATATTTTGATTTCAATGCAACCATCTTAAACCCTAGATTTTCCATACAAACATGAAGTAATATAAATACCAATCCTCATAAGGGACACGAGTAATGCTCATTCTTTTCTTATTGTTGGTCAAACTTCAACAGGTCATAAAACACTATGTTAAATTGATTCAAGTAGTGTGAATAGTAAGGAAATGGATAAAAACAAACCTTTTTTTATTTGTATGTGTGTGTGGGGGTACATGAGAGTCCCTCAAGGGTAATCCCTATACCAAAACATCATAAAGGGTCGACAGTTATGATAAAAAAGTAAGGTAAATTTTTTGAAACCAATTCTTTAATGTTTGTGGTATAAAAATTCTACTGTATATGATAGCTTGAGAAATTAAAATTCTGAACCTTGTTGGTTAGCCTAAGAATGAAGAAATCTTAAGAATTCTTTAATCTAAATATTTACCTTCACAACCACACAAATTGCAATATACTCAGATTCTATGATTAAATCAACTACATTCTTTTGTTTAGAGTTCTATCATCCCACAATACTTCTATTCAATTCAAAAATGTTTTTGAAAATGGATTTAGAGTCAACGTAATGTTTAAAGCATGTATCTACCAAATTTATCTTAGTAAATAACTTAGTCCTAAGAACTAACATGATCTATGTAAGTAGACCAACATAATAAGTATCATCTTGAATTAACTAAGTATTTCATTGAAAAAACATTTCTCTAAACATTGTTGAACATTAAATGATGTTGGAATGTTATTTCTTATGAGGAGGATATTGTCCAAATATAAGACATAAAATGCTGGTGTTCTTCAATTTTCTTTCTGTACAGACAACGTGTATCTTCATGCTTACTAAAACCAATTACTTTCATGACTTCATTGAATCAAAGATTTTAAGTTTGACATGTTTGCTTTCATCCATAAGTGATGCTCGCATACCTTTTTTGGGTTTCTTGTACAATGGGTTGTTGCTCCACAACTAGTTGTCAACTTTATCCCATTTCTAACATCTCTTCTGTATCAGGTAATGGTAATTAAATAGCTCCAAAATGTAGCTAGAAGAAAACCCCTCTAAGAAAATAGCTTTTGGATACATCATAGATAATGAGATAGTGGATTTTGAAACTAACTTATCATCTATTAATTTATAACTTGAGAATAGTAGACTTAAATCTTCAAAAAAGATATATTGGGCTTGTAACCCATCCATACATAGTATTGTGTCTTCTCCACCACTTCAGTTGGAGTACATTTTAGCAGAAACAGAGATGCTTCTAATGCAAATCAGAAACAATATTGGAAGAGAATTTTGATTCATCATCGAGGGAACCATAACAAACAGGGTTTGATACTAAAACACCTCACTCTGCCTATCTCATTATAATATTAATTAAAGATAAAATCCTCTTTAATTCATTATAGTTAAACATAAAAAATCAGTATAATTAAAAAATTTTCTGATATAAACAGTTATTGTTCGATTACTTCGATGCTTATTTTATTTTATTAGATAGCACTATAATATTTGTTTATAGAAAACAAAATTTAAACCATCATATCTTGATACACATTTCAACAAACACAAATTTGACTAGACAAATATCAAGTCATACATAATGAGAGAGAGGAGAGTTCACAAGGGCTGAATGGAGGCTTATAAATTGGGTTGTTTAGGTTTATTTTCTTGTCTTTTGACCACCATTTTGGCTAGAGGAAAAGGAGGCTTGGACCAAGGGTTGTGTTAGGTTTATTTTCTCTTTTATGCTTGTTTTTCTTTATCTTTTGGTAGTCCTTAAACTAGCCATTTGACACTAGGGTTTTTGTTTGGTTTTTCCAAGATGTAAATAGAGTTTTGAGCTTGGTTTTCTTATATGATACATTGAAGTTTTTACGTTTGAATGATTTATCTGTTGATGAATGAATGTCTATTTGTTTGTGCTTAATGAATTAATGGTTTGATAGGCAACTATGGTTGATTGTTGTTAGCGGCCCTATACCAGAATTACAAAAGTCGAGGTTTAGGGAAGGCTAAATTATTATTTGAATCTATGTCAAAAAATACCTAGTAGTGACAATCTACGATAGATATTCATAGATATCAATTAATCGATTGCATTTTAGGAACACTTAGTTGCATTTGCTTATTAATTATTCGTTGATAGTAAGACTATTGTAGAGTTACGAAAGCCTAGGTTTACGATTACAAAAGCCTAGGATTAGTAAGGCTAATCAAGTAGAGTTAGGGCTTATTTGGATAGAAATATACCAAATGACTTTCATTGTTAGATGAAATGCATAAGTGACTAGTGCCTTGCCTAGTTTAGTGTATCACGAAAGTAGAACACTTGCTAGACTTAACGACACAATTTTGAGCATCTCGAAATAGTGTAACAACAAATTTTACGAAGTTTGTTTTTGAATAAATACAAATTTTGCATCTATTTTTTTAAACATAAGTTATAAGAGAGAGAATGTAACGTCCCGAAAATTCGTCTATTCTAAATTGGGATAAAGAATCATGAAATCGGTTGAAATGAAAAGAATAAATGTTTAGTTTCGAGTGGAATTATAAAGGTGAGATGAGGTACGCTTAGAAGTTTAATTAGAGTGTAATCTAATGTGCATTCATGGTAATGAATGAGTAATAATGTTAGAAGGTGTTAAAGATACCTTGGTATAAGTATTGGGGAATTTAGAAGGTGAATCGGGGGAAAATTCAAGAAGAACGATGAACAAATTGATATATGTTAAGGTTTGAATTGATGTTGTAAAATGTGTTAATTTGATGTTAATGGATGTTGAATTAGTGGAAAAGATGTTTATTCAAGTTGGAGATGTGTATATAAGAGTATACGATCATCGGGAATCAAAAAGAGTCAAAAATGGCTAAGTAGTGCAGTTTTGGACCATGGTAACGGTCATTAGAGTGTACTCTAACGTTCATTACCATGTGTAACGTTCATTAGGCTCAAGCATAATGAACGTTACTCCTTGTTGAAACCCAGAAATTCTGCACTTGCATAATGAACGTTACGGGCAGCGTAATGAACGTTATCGGG
>CANYCX011605641.1:0-25510 GCA_948193385.1 Breynia disticha f. nivosa | reverse complement strand
TGGAGCATACATTTTCTATTTAATGGGATGATTATTTGTTAATTATTTTGCATTATCTGATAAATCTATGATAAAAAGCAATACCTTTTGAATCAGAAATATGAAGCCTATATAAATTAGTACTTGAACATTTTATTTTAACATTTTCTATATGTTGGATTGTAAGACATTTTATTTTATATGAGTTAAGTACTTGAACATTAATCTTTTAAAACTTCATATTTCTCAATTTAAATAATTTTATTTAAATATATTTATATATTTTAATATATTATTTTTAAATTACTGGTTCGACCAGTGAACCACCGGTTCAACCAGTGAACCACCGGTTCAACCAGTGAACTAACCACCCAGTTCCATTTTCGGTTCAATCACTGGTTCGATTTTGAAAACACTGCTCTAAATTAGTCGAGTGTCCACATTCGTGCTAACATTTTATAAGTACTGAAATATATTAAAAAATAGATTGATATTGTACTATAATAATTAAAAAAATGTGTATTTTTAATTTAAAAAATAAATTCAATAGAATGAATTTACAAAAAATTCATGATTAAATATAATCAAAATAAATGAAAAATTTTTCATGAGATGTAGAAAAGTATTATTTTTTGACCAAACACATTGTATTATTATTTTGAATGGGCATTTTAATTTCTTTAAGAGATTATGATTCTTAAGTGAGTAGCAAAGTTAAATTACTTTTTCATAAATTTAATAAATTAAACATATAGTGAATATCTACTGAGCCTAAATTTAAATATTTTCTTATAAATTTATGTCCATATAAATATGTTAAATGGACCTCGAAACGGTAATACAAAAACTATTCAAACTCTTTCAAACTATGAATTACAGTAATTAATACAAAACAAATAATTAATTAAAATAATTTAAAACTAAATTAATTATTTAATTAATTTTTATAATTATTTTAGTGTGTGACTTTAATTAAGAGTTTAAAAGTACATTTATTTTGAGGAGATTGAAGAGTTAAAATAAAAATAAAAATCAAATTGATAGTGAAAAGACAAAACAAAAATTTAGAAAAATTAGAATATGTATATCACTTGTGGTTCAATGTAGTGATTCAACTTTAATATTTGAGAGATTATGTTTCTTGGGTTGGAAGTAAAATTAAATTACTTCTCTGTACAAATATAATAAAAAGGTAGTGGAGAGATAACACAAAAAAAAATTGAGACTCTTTAGAATTTAATTAATAAAAATAATTGCATTACACCTAAGCTGAAAACACCATATTTCTCGGAGAATAATTCATATTTTGCATACTCTGAAGCCATGTTACCAACCACTGCACAATAAGCAAACCACAATAAATAAATCATGATTGATTTATATATAGAAGGAGTGATTGCAACGTATTTAGGAAATATGCACTATGTACCAACAACTCTTTGTGTTTCCTTTAATTTGGTCTTCCCCAAACATTATGACCTCCCAAAAGCAGAAATATTTAGATTCATCTCATTATCAAATAACACATTACTTGCTTTGAGATCTATGTATTATCCTCAATCTCGAATCTTAATGAAGATATAGAAACTCTTTGCAATCCCACAAATGATATTGATTCTCTTAGATCAATCGAATAATTTAACTGTTCTTTGATCTGTAAAAGATTTTTGTCAGACGATTTCAAAGAAAACTTTACAAATTAATCAACAAATTGAGATGACACATATTGATCAATATATGTATTGAGAATAGAATAAACTTTTTGGTATTTAAGAATTCAAACAAATAAGTAGTATTTCAGGTTTCTATTTGGCATGTAGTCATATATCAGCAATCTCTCTTCACCCTCGATGCAATAACCAAGAAGTTTCATTTGATTTCGATGTTGAAGTTTTGCAATCAGTACGACTCCATTCTTGAACTCTACTAATCCTTGTCCAAAACTTTTTGACAGCTTTTAACAACAATTTCATGGTTATTCAATAGAGCTCACTAAAACCCACAGATACTTTAATAATCGGTTAAAAGATATAACTTATACACAAGTGCCCATAATGATAAATCTTGCTTTAATTATCAACATTAAGCATACCTTATACATAGGTATAAAATCACCTTCCCATAACTTGTTAGAGGATCAAATTCATCAATAACATACATTGCATTGAGATCAAAAATTGGAAGGTAAGTCTTCTTTAGGGTTCGCATTTTTGTTATCGTACTCAACTTTTTTCTAAAAATTCAGATATCATAATCATGTTTACTATAAGGAGTGAATGTTAATATTCGAATTTCAGAATAATGCTTATATTTATATTATTTGAATATACATAAATAATTCTTTTACCTGATATGGAACTTGTTAGAAGGTCTAAGTAGTCCTACAGTG
Source organism: Breynia disticha f. nivosa (assembly GCA_948193385.1). Lineage (NCBI taxonomy): Eukaryota > Viridiplantae > Streptophyta > Magnoliopsida > Malpighiales > Phyllanthaceae > Breynia > Breynia disticha. Next base: position 23,142 of record CANYCX011605641.1, on the reverse strand, counting down.
ATCATGATAATAACAACAATGGTTAAAGTTATTATCTTGTCAGCCACAAACTTGGTGCCATAAAGTTAATTTGTAGGATAAACGAAAGTTTGTAAAAATTAGAGAACATAACTCACTTTACCATGGCAGACTTTTAGAAGTATAAAGATTTTAGAAACAAAGCAACATTTCCATTTTCATTAGACAATTTAAACAGTGAAATAAACTTTCTTACCCAACAAAAATGTTAAGAAGAGATAAAATACCCAATTTTGAAGCAGATACTCAAACATATAGGCTTTTGGATATTTATATCATGTTCTTTGGTGGGCATCTGTTTAATATCAATCAAATCATAAAACTGAATCGCCCAACAATGCCTCTATTCCTAGCATAAAAGTTTGAATATGCATTGCAAGAACAAACCTCCAACAATTTATCCATGCATTGCTTCAAATCCATGGTTTCATTCTCCAAAGTATATGTAGTATTTGGAAATTCTAAGCCTCTAAAAGTAATAAATTTGTCTCCATGGTAGTCCAATTACAATAAGAAGAAAGCTGTGGTGATTAATGCTGCATCATGTATCGCTATAACCACACCCAGAAATGAATATTTAACTTCTTATAAATTTAACCTTTAACTTAACATTACAAGTGAGACTTGGTCTGTTGGTTGCAAATAAATGAAGTGAATAGCTTATACATACAATTCAATAAATTACGACCCTTTTTGTAGAAATAATAACACTCTAAAACAACAAACGATACAAAACAAATGATATTTTGAGTGCTTTTATCGGGACAGTTTAGAAAATTGATCCTATTTATTTGGATAATGAATTTTTTTTTAGCTGACATAAAAACCGTCCCTTGGTTGTAAATAAACTGTTCAAAATTAAAATTTATCATTTTTCATATTAATTTGAACATACTAAAATACTTGACTAAAATAAATAAGCTTAAAATATTAAAAACGTGAAAGTAATTTAACAACTAAATTAAAAAAAAAAAGACAATAAACATTATTTAATGTGTTACATATTTAAAAAATTAAATTAATAATTTTTTTCTCAATGTCAATCGCAAGAGAAAGTATTATTGGATTGAATAACAAGATTACGTATCTAAATTTTCATTAAATATCTTCTATAGAGCTCCATTTGTGTTGTCAATATATATCCTTCATGTATTAGTGGTTCATTAAAATCGATAAAACATTTATGAGCATTTGTGGAGTGTGTCTGTATTTTTTTGTTTCACCTTTTTGTTGTGTACTTGCAAGAAGAACTTGAATACTCGTAACATTTTTCTTCTTTTGCTAGATATTCATTTAAGCCAATCACAAGCAATTGTTTAGTTGCAGTTTGTGGATCTTCAAATTTTTTTCTGGCATTGGTGTGCATTGTTGAAAGATTGGTTGAAATATTAATGATGAGATTTTGAACCATTTAGAAGTGATTTATGTGGAGACATCGATTCATTTAGTAGTGAGAGCAATTTATAGAATGTTTAGGTTGAATGTGTAAAGAGTTGGTTGTGAAAAATATGTGATAGAGTGATTTTTTTATTTATTGTTTAAGTAGTTGCAGAAAAAATTGTGATACATAATGTTATTAATCGAAAACAAAAGATTCTTCTTAACGAACACAAGCTAAGTCAAGAATAGCATTCATTCAAATCATATTACCAACCAATCATTTTTCATGTTACACTCTCAATTAATTAAAGACCTTAAAACTTATACGCCCAAACCTCTATTATCGCTCTCATCCTCATCATGGCAGCACCACCATCGTATGTGACTGCTCTCGATATATAGTTCAACCAAAAGAAAGTGATAAGTGTTATATGAAATCTCTCTCAATTTTTCACTACTATTTTCTATTTAGCTATTTGTCTTTGGCAAGTCCTCTTCTCTTTTATTTTTCACTGTTTGAGCAATTTGTTTTGTTTTATTCTATTTGTAACTGAAATCACCATATGTTCTTTATATTTCACACTTAAATTTTTGTTAATGCATGCTTTAACTTTGACCATACGAAAGAATCTATGTTGAAGTTATTACAGTGACTTCAAAATTCAAATAGAGAAGTTGTGGCTAGTTTTGTATGTTGGGTAATTGAACTGCGAGTGATGACTTTTCTCTTTAGTGGTTATTGGATTTTCATTATTTTGGTTTGTGAAGTGAAGTTTTTAACATGATGAATGAATCATTTAACTGTAGGAACTCACAGAAGATACGATTTTGTATTGTGATTGATGAGTTTGGCCATAGACTGTTATAGAATTTTATGTTGTTTTACTATATTTTGAACGTTTGGAACTAAAATATGTGACTTATAGTGGTTAGGAATGTTTGAATTGTGATCAAATTTGATTAGTAAAGTTTGGTTTAGAGTACTGGACTTAAAAAATGGTGTGATTTATTTAGTCAAATTAAATTCAATGCGTGAAACTTATAAAATGAGTTGCTTGTTGACTTTTGTAGTTGCATTTGCACTTAGGGACTAATGCATCTCTAAATGTGACATTGATAAGAGCTCATTCAAATGTATTGTTGAACGCTGACATGTCTCATGTATTTATAGGAAAGGATGTTTCTCCTAAGCTCAAAAAAGGTTTGGGATTTTGGTAATTTATGTGGAAGTGAGGTTTGAATGTTCTCCTTGTTTATTGAAGAAACCTATCAGTAGTCATGTCATGCCCAAAGTAAAAGATATTCAATCTGCTAACAGATCATTGGTTGAGAAGATGTACTCTGCTCTTGAAAAAGAGGATAAATATGCTTTGTTTAATGTAAACTTGCAAAGTTCATATATCATGTGCAGCGGTATGATTTGTCACATTTGGTTCTTGAGTTGACTAGATTTTGGCATGACCCTCAAAAGTAAAAGGAGATTATTGAATGTTATAATATAAACTTGCGAAGCATTGTTCCAAAATAGAATGGAATGATTTGTGACAACATCCTTGTGAAAGCTAGTAATGACTCTAAGAAAGGTTAAGTGATCACAGCTAAAACTAGTAGCTCAAAGCATAGAATGACATATCACTTCATGAGCACCATTTGGACATTGCAATTGAATTTCACGCCTAAAGAAGAAAAGTTGGGGATTTAAGATGATAGTTTTTAGTCTTCTTCCTTGAGGATAAGAAAGTTGTCTGGGAGAGGGAAATGATATTGACCAAACGACAAGCCAATTAAAGCATGGGAAATTAAGGATGCTTTCCAGTTGTTGTTTATTATTTTTAAAGTAGCAACATATATCTAAACTTTTGTTTCTTTTATGTTGCGTTTTCTATTCTCTGCAACATAGGAAAATGGTTAGAGTGAGTAGCATTTTGCATATAAGAAGGGAATTGTGGTGTGGTATGAAATGTGTATGTTGTGACGTTGCTCCTTAAAAGTTGTTCTTTGTAAATTGGCAGTCGTAAACAAGTTCTTTTCTTTCTCTTTTTTTATTTCAACTTGTTGTTAAGTTAGTATTTTATGATATTAATATTTTTTATTAAATATAATGACAATAGTAACTGATAATATTAGTGCACAAACTAAATGAAAAAAAGGAAAGAACAAAGTGCAAGGAGATTTTGAACAATTTGAAACAAAATGAGCGAATCTTTGTCAAAGTCGACAACTACAACCAGCAACCAACAAAAGAGGGAAAATTGCTTAGTTCATTTCTAGGAACAATTGCTGCACTAAGCAACTATACACCATTAAACACAAAAAAAAAAATGAAAGGATGAACAATTTGAAGTGTATAAGCAATGAATTCTTAAAATAGTGGAGGTTATTTCAATTCATAATAAAATTAAATATTTAAATAAAATGTATTTGTTATAGCAACTATTTTTAATTGATGCTTTTTTTGTAGTTCAAGTTTTCGTATCCTTCAACTCTATAAGATTGGATATTGAAATCACTGAACAAAAAATGAAGAGGATATAAAAGCGATTTAAAATCAAAATATTTTGATCCTACCAAAACTAAAGAAAAAATTTCATGAAATAAACCAAGTGGTACGATTGAGGGTCAATGGTGTGTCTTGGTTAATCGTTGGTTTACTGAAGAACATCAGGTGATATTTCTTCATTCTACCATTCATTATTAAATTTTTTATTAAACAATGTAACATATTTTTTTTTTGTATTTTTTAAAGAAAATGTGTCAGACTAATTCTGCAAATGTTAACGTGAATAAGAGTTCAATCACTTTGGGAAGATCAAGCTATGCTAAAAAACGACGTGAATTGGTTAGCTTAAATTTTTTATTTAATATTATTTTTAATCTTTTAAATTTCTCAATATTTTACTTCATATATGATATATAAACATATGGGTATTTTGTTCACCTTCATGAGTAAAATACATTCTTATTTTGCTTCAATTCGATTTTATTGGCAGTAGTCCAGTTTTATTCTCGTATCCCACCATAATGAATTATTATAAATAATAAAGACATACACATAACCATTTGAGTTGGGATGTAAACAGGTCGAGTACCTGTAAAAACAGTAAACCCCGAACCCGTTTGGTATATAAACTACCCAACACAAATCCTAATAGTATTACCCTAATAGTATTACAAACGAGTATCCATTACCCTTTTATATACCTGTTTAAAAATTGATAAATATAACAAAATTGCATAAAAACTATTTAAAATAAAAATAAAAAATATTCATATTATTTAAATTTAATATACTAATAGCTGAATATCCAAATCACATGCTCAATCTACATCTTCCTCAATTGTACATAAACAACTAGCAATCAAGCTTGAACACGTATTTAAAAAATATTAGCATTACAAATATATGAAAAGCATTGAAAAATACAAAAAAAAATTGTATTTCCTTCACTAGTTGACCATAGCCAATTTTTGGGAGAACATCAATGCCTCTAGAGTATTTTCATGAAGTCTACTATGGTGAATACTAACAATTCTGCCACCAGTACTAAAACCAGACTCAAATGCAATAGTAGACACATGTACAACTAAATAATCTCTAGCAATTAAATGTAAAGTTGAATATTTCAACTCATTTGTCTTCCACCAATTAAGAATATCAAAATCCTCACTCCATGCAAAACACGATCTTCCAAATAATGATCTAATTCAGACTTAACATGGATATTGCTAGAAGAGGAGAAAATCAACCAAAGTTTTCATATCTTGCTTCTGAAGATTGTGAGAAGAGGAGTCTTCATTAGGTCGAACCAAAGCACATGATTTGGATTAATTAAACCTCGATTATGTAGATTGATATTTATCTAACAACTCATAACAGATTCTCTTAATCTTGTCAACTTCCATCATTGCACTCTCATAGAAAATCAAAGGATAATAATATTCCACTACTTTCATTTTATATCTTGGATCTAATATAACAACCACTGTCAAGATAATATGCACAATACTCCATTACGTTTCAAACTTATCCAACATTTTCCTAGCCATTGCACATATAATCTCATCAGCAGACAAAGTCTACTCCAATAAAACATTTCTTAATTGACATATGTTTATAAAAAACACATTTGCAGTTCGATACTTCCTCCCAAAAAATAATTCAGTGGCATTAAAAAAAATTTCCAACTTTTTAGTAATCTTAGATACCATTTCCCAATCACTTTCAGTAGGCACTTTAGTATAATTTTTTCTCTATTTCTCAATCTTAGGAAAACATCTTTATATTGTAATGCAACTTGAAGCATCAAATAAGTTGAATTCCAAAGAGTTTTACAATCTATACTCAACTTTTTAGAATAACAAATTTTCAATTGCTGAGTCATTTCTTCAAAATTTTCTGCTCTTCGTGAAGTAGCTGAACAAAATGAAAAACTATCGCTAATTTTGGCAAGAGCATCTTCAATCACACATAATCCATGTTTCACCACAAGATTCAATATATGTACACAACATCTCATATGAATAAATTTTCCATCATGTATAAGATCATTGTAAAGCTTTTCAACAATTTTAGAAACCATACCATCCTTTGCAGAGCAATTATCCATTGTAATTGTCAAAATCTTTGTATCAATATTCCACTTAGTAAAAACAAACATCAATTTCTTATCCAACTTTTCTTTAGTGTGAGGAACGGGCACATAAACAAACCTACACAAATAACAAAATTATAATAAACAATTATAAATATTCATAAAAAATAACTAATAAGTATTTAAGTTAGATTTAGTATACCTTAAAATGCGATTTTGAAGAATCCAAGAATCATCTATAAAGTGAGCTGTGATAGAAATATATCCTTTCATTTGATTTAATGTCCACATGTTCGTAGTGATGGCAATTCGACTCTTCAACTTCTCGGATACCTTATAAAGCCTCCCAAACTCAATTTTATAAATGTTCATAATATCTTTTTTAATGGTATACCTCGAAACCATCTTAAAAAGAGGTTGGAGACGAGCAACAAATTTGCAGAACCCTACATGCTCAACAATTGAAAGGGGATATTCATGCATCACAATTGCACAAGCCAACTCTTTCCTGGAATTTACTTGATCAAAAGTAAAGTTTCCAAATTGCAATTTCCCATCATGATTTTTGGCACTACAAATTTGCTTATGCTTTTCTAAACATTTGGATATTTCTTGATTTTTTTTCCTTACACATTTAGCTAAATGGTTGTGTAAAGACTTTGTTCCGTTCTTGCTATTAGCCTTAAGCTTCACCTTACAATACTTACAAATTGCCCATTGATTGCCATCATGAATCTCCATATCAAAATGTTCCCAAACACTTGGTGTTAGCTTTCTTTTCTTTGAAGTAGGAGCATTTGAAGGTTCCACTTGCGAAGGAAGCGATCTAATGGGTTGATTTCAATTGCAGAATCCTTGACATCTTCACAAGTCACTTCTATTTTATTTTTAGAAGGTTGAGTAGAAGGAATAGTAGCATCCTTACAACTCTCAACATATTCTGAATTTTCCATTTCTTATATTTTCCTGAAAAATTAAAAATTACAATTTGTCAATACCAATTATATAAATTGGTTATGTCAATATACAATAAGGTCACACTGCATATTTTTAATTTCTTGGCAGGAATGGTGCAATTTACAAATAGATTCAGCCACTGACAAAAATTTAAAAAAAAGTAAAAAAAAGTAAGATAATTTTAAATCTAAAATTAAGAGGAATGGTAAAAATGGTAAAAAATGTGTGCCACGACATGTAATTGTTTTGTGTTGGCAAAAATACTAGACTAGCCGCCACAAAATATCAAGCATTTAAAGCAGAATGTTTAAAAAATACTAGACTATCACATGTGTGCATGCAGTAACCATTTAAAGCAGCCATCATATCAATCATATAAAACTAATTATAATTCTAATCTTTTAGAACACTAGATCAGAAACAGTTGATCTTGTATCACTGTTTAAAAAATCAAAAGAAAAGAACCTACCAGAACGAGATCAATTATCAGTTGAATTACGATCTGTTAAATCTCCTCTTTCTTTAGTTGAAGATCTGACTGGAGACAACAACTCTGCAAATTAAAAGACTAGATCTTTATCAACCAAATAAACAATTATGAACAAGGCATCAAAATAAGAAACAAAATATAGAATGACAAAAATGCTTACGAAGGAAAAATACAAAAAACAGAATAAAAGAACTAGAAGAGAATGAATATCCAATAAAATCACCCAAAATGAAAAAATTATTTTTCCCCATACCATTTAACACAGAAGGAAGAAAGAATTATAACAAAAGTTACAGATTTAATCATTTTCATATGGCATCTGAAACTTTTATAGCCAGTTGCATTTAAACAAGAAAGGGAACATACCCACTGAATAAAACAGAACCTGCAAAAGAACCCACAAAGAATTCGGAAGTTGGCAGCTTATCTACTTGAAGTTTGTCGACCTGCAAAAGAACCTTAGCTTTGGAGTTTGTGGACTTGAAATGAAAAAGGAATCAATTAGAGGAGTTTATCGACTTGAAGAGGAAGTGAAGAGCAGAAAGTGGCTACACTTGATTTTTATGAAATGAAACATAGGCAGAGATTTAGAATTAGGGTTAATTATTATTCTACATTTCATATATTAATATCTCATATTTGCAAGAATTGCAAATGGTTCATTGGTCTTGTTGGTCTTTATGAAAGAAAAGATGTGGGTCCGAGTCACATCTTACATGCCTACCATTTTTATATTTAAATGGGGTTTACGGGGCGAGTATACTCGGGTACCCGTTATCCAAACCCGATTATATAAGCGGGTTCAAGTTCCGGGTACCCAGAGGGATAAACCCATACCCGACCCAAACTTGAATGGGTATGATTTTAAATACCCGTACCCGTCCCAAACCCATTTAAATCGGGTTCGGGTTAAGTTTTACGGGACGGGTACCCGCGGGTACTAAAAATTACCCGACCCGCTGCCATCCCGATTCCTTAACATGATCATACCTAGGATCCCATTATTTACGCCCTTACTTGGCCTTAAAATTGACGTTTGCAAACGGCCCTTTCGACCGGGAGTTTTGGTTATAATAATTGGATATCCATAATACGGCCTGTTTTGGCCTCAATTTTGCCCTGTTTTGGCCTGGCACAATCATGCACACGTCTGTGTATCGAAAAATCAACCACTGTGCTCGGTGTAGCATGTTGTATATACTATCCGTAATATTTATATAGAAGTCTATAAGACCCCCAACCCATCTCCTGTGCCCAGGTAGGTTGTTGATATATCCTCAGAGGTCCAATTTGGGACATATGATATACCCTTTACGCCCTTACTTGGCCAAACACACTCGAATACTTTGAAAAGTATTAAGACTTCCACTATGCCTCGGTATAGTACATATCAAGTACTATCCGTTACATATTTATATATAGAAGTCTGTAAGACCCCCAACCCATCTCCTGTTAGGTTGTTGATATATCCTCAGTGGTCAACTTAAGACATGTGATATAACCTTTAACGCCCTGTTTTGGCCATAACCACTCCCTCATTATGCTCACTAAGAGCCATTTTCATTTTATTAAATATGCTCCCCATGAGCCCAGATGCATGAATGTCTTGTGTATAATCTTTGCAACCAAATCAGGCATTCATAATCCAATCATGTTATGCTTCACAATAACAATGTTGAGTCATCAAACAATCTCAACCAAACCATATTCAATTTGCATAGCCAACAATCATGCCGTAGCATACCAAGATAAAATCAAATGCCAAGCATAAATTAAGACTAGGCAACATTTTAATCATGCTTCATTTCAAGCATGTTCAATATAGGCCTAACAATCATTCATAAGGCTTTATCAAGTCAAAATTATGGACTTTCACAAACTCATATGTTTCATAATTCAAGTTCAACACATATAACATATCACAAAAACTTTAAGTCCATCCACTTATCATTTATTCACATATCATTAACGCCAATTTAAATCAATTACATTTATTCATCTTAAAAACAATTAATAATGTCAATAATATTCACTTAACATTTTATTATAATGTTCTTGAACCAAAATATAACACATAAATTCAATTATATGTAAATTAAGATATAAACCTTAACCAAAAAGATTTGAAAACAGTGATGTACGTGGGTTCAAACTAAACTACGCACAGTGGACAATAACTACGCGTGTTCGCTACCACAACGCGTATTTTGGTCTTCATAGATGCGTGGTCAGACAAGAAGTACGCGTGGTCGGAGAAACACCGCGTAGTCTGTTGCAGACAAACGTTTGGTCGTTTAGAAAGTACGCGTCGTCGGAGCGACACCGCGTACTTTTAATCCACCACGCGCAGGTCGCTGTTTTCCTGAAAAAACTCACAACAACAACACAAAACACTTTTCATCTTCCAACCTACCATCATATAACTCAATTTGGCACAATTTACATTCTTACCAACATTCAAACTTCAATGCATCAACATCAACTTCCAGAATTTCGCATAAATCACTCATAAACATAATTCTTCATGTGAATTATAAACTTTCAAAAAACCAACATAGGGTACAACCATTCCTCATTTCATACTAACAACCATACTAAAACAACCAACAAACTTCAATTTATCATATTAAGAGTATCATAATCCAGAATGACATAAATGAACAAATGCTAATGCACCTTTCCACATAATTGATTATGATCTCAATCTTTTCAATTAATCCATTAAACTAAAAATCAAACATGAACCTCAATAAGTCATATGAATAAACATGACAACACTTCTCACAATGCCAATTATAGAAAATAATTCATCATTGAACATATTCATTATCAATCAACAACATTTTACATTCTAGATCATACATGCATAGGTCATGTTACTTACCTCCTGAAAACAACTAGCGGCTTGATTGCAAGCCTTCTCCGTCGTAGTTTAATTTCCCTATTATTAACATTATAATTCCTCATTAATTTCACATCCATATAATTGCCATTCAACATATCCAAAACATCTTAACTTAAATTTTTCCTCCTTCCAACCTTAACAATTCACCTAACCAATCTCCTATCTCTTACACCATACAATATCCAATCAAATTAACACTGAAAATACTTCAAATATTCCTCAAAAACACTTACCAAAGTGACAAGACACCGTGATTTATCTGGTCACATAATATCTGACTAGTCACTATTCACATGTCCCTGTTCTTCAGAAATTTTCAGTACCTAAATCACTTTTTCAACATCAAACACAAAGGGAAATGGATAGTAGACGATTAGATCTCCCCAACGAGTCCTTATTTACTTAAATCGGATCTCAATCGAAAGAGTTATGACCATTTAAAATTAGGGTTCTAAAGGAAAACAAAAATTACGAAGAGGATGGAAGATCTTACCTTAATTCAAGTCAAACATGATGTTATGAACCTTCCTACTCCAGATTTTTGATAAGGATTAATGGTGAGTGGAAGGTTTCAACTAAGAAAAGGAAGAAGAAGAAAATAGAGTGGAGAGGAGGAAGAAGAAGATGGTGAGTGGAAAGAGAAAAGAAGATGGAAAATGATAAGAAAAGGAGGAAGTGGTGGAGAATATGGTGATGGTGTCATGTGAGTGGGATGGGTGGAAAGAAGGAAGATTTATTTTTAAGACTTGGGTCTACTTTGCTTCGTAATCTATTTTAGCTCGACCTACATTAAATTTCGAATTTCGAAATTCTCGAAATTCAAAATCTTTTTAAATTTTTCTAAATTTTCCCTACTGTAAATCTCAATTAATTCCTCCCAATTATTTATTTAAATAATCACAAAAAATTTTCCTGTATTTTCTTCGTATTTTATTTTAATATTTTAGTTAAATACGAAATTTTGCGAAATTTCGGGGCGTTACACATATGATTTCGATGTTACCAAGTTTGCTCTTCAGTTTGTGGATAATTTTCCAAAGCAAGAAAAATCGTAAGTATTTATCATTATGAACAATAAAAAACAAGCTTGAACTTTTTTTGAGGGATTGTTAGTTTTTTATTTTGTTGATTGTTTTTAGGATTGCAGAGCATTTGTGATTGCTTTTGTTCAATTTTTTGCTCAAAATAGTGTGATACCGTTGGATAAGTCATTCAACATCCAAATTTACCAGGAGCGGCTTGCTTGTTTGCTTTATCATTATGCTAAGATGAAGCAAGCTAATGATGTTGTTAGTGATGATGATGAACTCCAAACTGAGAAGCCAACAAAGAAGAAAAGGATGAAGAAGGCAGTTAAATGATTTAGGCAGATTTTGACAATTATTTCTCATTTTTGTTTTAACTTTTTTACATATTAGAATAATAATACACTTAGTTAATACAGTTAAAGTTGATTTTTCGAATAATTAAATTTTATATATTTGGAATAAATGCCAGCACATTTACATTCTTTTTACATGTTTTATGTGATATTTGAGAATTTCTTCCGGATCCACGCTATATTTCATGAGATCTTTCATTGTGTGATCATATATGAACAACGATAAACAAATTTGGAAAAATTAAGAAAGAACTTGTTTTATTTTGAATAAAACATAAATTATACGGGAATGTTTGTACAAGTCCATTTGTTATAATTTTCCTTTTTACATGAGCTGCTTATGTGTGATCTTTGAGGATATTTAGTACGTCTAAACCGGTTCTTTATGTTTGACCCACCTTTACCTTCTTGGCAGGCACACTAATAATTTGTCTTTGAACTTCTTCTGGTATTGCATATTCAGCAGATGTTGGTATGGAATTAACAACTAGTGTGTAAGTGAGTTTGAATGAAGACGTTTTGTAAAATAGAGAACAAAATTCTTCAATTTCTATGTTCTTTATAACGATAATGGGTATTGTGTGTTTGCATAGCAGTTCTTCAATCTAGAATTTGAAGCATGAACATGTTCTTTTTTCTAAGTCCACAACAAAATATTATGGTGTCCTTCACAGCATAAACTTCATCCGATGATTGTAATATCGAATGAATAAAAAATGAAAATTTAATTGCTTTCTAACAATTATTTAATAGGTATAAATTACATAATATACATATAAATATAAATATGAACATATTTTGATTTAAATTTATTCATAATTGTTCCATTTTAAATTGGAGCTTAGGGTTTAGGATTTAAGGTTTGGGGTTTAAGGATTTGGGGTTTTAGGGTTTAAGGTTTAGGGTTCAGAGGGTTTAAGGTTTAGGGTTTAGGGCTTAGGGTTTACAATTTAGGGTTTTGGTTTTGGGGTTTTAAGGTTTAGGGTTTGAGGTTTAAGAATACGATCATATACCAACAAATACGATTAACGACTTTTTATATGAATATACGATTAAGTGATCGCACAAAAATATGAAATGAAAGAAAAAGAGAAAATATGGAATATGATAATGTATACATATATGCATTTGAATTATGAATAGGTACATACGAAACGAAAATGCAAATAGGGACGTTATGTTATCTAATACGATTGCTTGATGCGATATATGATTATACGTTGATATGATATGATATTGGTGAGGTGATTGGATTGGTGATATATGATCGATCATTGGAGACGGCAGATTATACAGTATATAGTTACAGGTCATTTTACGTTGCATGCCGAGTTATTATATAGGGTTATCATATATGATTCATATGATTACAAGAAATGCAATTTGATTATAAATGACTTATATGATTACGTTTATATATTTGAAATGAATTACAAGTAAATAAATCAGATTATCTGATACAAGAATAATAAAAGAATACAGAATACAAATACATCATTTAGAATTGAAATAAAAATAACGATATTAACATCAATTTCAATCCATAGAGTTAATATTAATAAAATGATAATTAATCATAGATGATTATTAACTGAGCTCGCAACTCACACAACTGTGATATATGTGTTTCAGGAATAGGAAAAGAATAGAGGTTCACAGAAGATAAGTTAGCAAATGGGTTAGCTGATGCTCCTCAACACTTCATCTCTCTACAGTCAAGAAGGATTATATGTATAGTTATATCTATAGATAGGTGTTGTATGATATGCGTGTTTTTTATGATTATATGAAAGATTTATATAGATGATATTAAATGATTATTATATGAAATGAAATGAACAAGTTTGATTTATACCAGGTTGACAATTGGTTGATTACAGGGATACATCAGTTATATACAAACCATGCCTGAAAAAAATGAGTTATGTATAGCAGATGAGTAGGAATGTAGTAGTATGGGTATGTGAATTGAATGGCATAAAACATACTTGGTTTGATTTTAGTTAAGGTGAAAATTTGTTAAGTGTTTGGTGTGATTCGGAATGTGTAATATATGTGTTCTAGAGGTGAGTAATGTATGTTATCTTGGAATTTAACCTACGTTACATGCAAGGAACGTACGTTATTTTTAGGATTACCCTTTGTTATTCTTGGCTGGGTTTTGCTGGAATTGGCGAAAAGAATAATGCACGTTAACCATAGTACTAACATACGTTATTAAGGCCCAGAAGGTTGTTTAACCTAGAAAACCATGCCTTACAACGACTTGGTTAGTACATGATTCGGGCCAAGCTAGGGACCTAAAACTTATCATGTGTGACCTAAATAACATCCAAGAAAACCAGAAATAAATAATCCCAGATAATGTATTCTATAATCTAAGAGAAAGAGTAGGGCATTCCATGAGTAAAGAATGAGGATTTAACAAGGAAGATAAAAGTGAGAATAAATGAACGAGTGTATTAGACTTTATATGGTAAAACTTGATGCCTAACATATTCAACACATTGTGCAAGTGTACGCACCAAGTAGTATAAAACGAGCTTTTTAGACTCGAGTATCAAACCCTAGAGACTTATCATACATACTAGCAACATTTTCAATCGGTTATCTAACTGGATGAAGTTGTGAGAAATATGGAACCTAGAAGGAATAAACTGAATACTAAGACAATTAATTAAAACGATGCCTAGGGCTAGAATCCCTCTCGATTCAATGTTATGCGTCTTTAATTGCCCAATCAATCCAACAATCCCCTAGGTCTAGCGAGATTAATGAATCAATCAATCTAATAACTACTCATTACAATCCTATCAATATTTGCTTAGAACTGTCTCTCTAGAAATGCAATTAGGATCTTGTTCAAGCAAACTAATTTAAACTCAATCCTTACAATCACTCTTGGTCAAGTAGTTAATGTCAAGAATTAAGTCGCAATTATAGATAAAAAATTCCAGGCAATTAAACCAGTTAACCCAATAATCACCTATGTCTAGCGAGATTGAAGATTTAATTAATTTAACATTCCATCAATACAAACGAATATTGCCCGCGAACATCCATTCGTTAACACATTGAGCACAATTAACAATAGAACGTAATGGGCAATCAACGAAGAGCAATTAAATCAACCTTTCATCAAATCAAGAGTTCATGACCCTAGGCATCAAACTAATCTTGCTACACATAATTATACTAAAACAACCAAAGGCAAAAAAATAAATAAGCATATCTATAGCCAACATCAATTCGATTAAAACAAAAAAAAACGATATATAAGCGTAAACAGCAGCAAAAACCAAGAAAAACCCCAATTCCCCAATTAAAAAATAACCCCAAACCAAACTAAGAACTACCAAAGACATTCCAAAAAACTCCCCCCTTCTCTCTCTCTTCGCACCCATATACAACATTGCTCGTGCTTGAAAACACGTGGTGGACTACGCGGTGTCATTACCAACACGCGTAGTCCAGTACCGATCACGCGTCTATTGTAAAGTATGAGATGGAGTATGCGTGCTGAACTCCACATCACGTACTCTTACAATGACCACGCGTAACTTCCTGTAACTTTGTGCTTCCAATTGCTCTTTGCCTTCATTCTTCCAAGCAATTTTTCCATTCTCTTATTCTTGTGTGGTTCATGCATCATTCTGCAAAAAAAACAAAATATACGTAATAACATATTTTTGAACCAAAATATCTAGAAAAACTCATGACCAGTAGACGCTAAAATATGTTAAAATATGATATTATCAAATCTCCCCACACTTGAGCAACGCTTGTCCTCAAGCGTAACGATCTTCCCTATCAAATCACATATGAACAAATGCATCATCTCGTTCTCAATCTTAGTCAAGTATTCATCAAATTGATTTAAACATCATAAACATTTTGTAAGGTAAACTGCACACAAGTGAGACAAATTAACTTAGGATCGTGTGTGTGTGTGAACATGACAGGTCTATCATTGTCATACCTTCAATTCTTTAAGAACAAAGAAATTCACATGATAAGTATTGTAAAAGACATCTTAAAAAGAAAGTACTTATTCATTGCCAAATATGTTTCTCTTGCTCTCTTTTCTTTTTCTCTCTTTTTTTAATTTATGATCGTAATCATACTTTTTACTCTTTTTTTTAATTCATTCACAAGTACTTCCTTCTCTATGTAGTTTCCCCTAGTGGAAATGTGAAATTAAATGTTTGGTTTAGGCACTTGATTCCGACCATTTGCGGGAAACACCTAATTCTGAAGGTACACGCATGCTCATATTCTTTGAATAGAGGAGCATTTCCTTGTTTTTATTTCTCTTTTTTTTTAAATATATATTAGAAACAAAATGAAAATTTAAAGGAACTCTCCTACCAAGAGGAGTAATTCAATAAAGATCATGCAAAA
This sequence comes from Breynia disticha f. nivosa, assembly GCA_948193385.1. Classification (NCBI taxonomy): domain Eukaryota; kingdom Viridiplantae; phylum Streptophyta; class Magnoliopsida; order Malpighiales; family Phyllanthaceae; genus Breynia; species Breynia disticha. Next base: position 7,018 of record CANYCX011605641.1, on the reverse strand, counting down.
TCAATATTCTTCACAAATTTTAGGCAATGAAAGTAGATAAGCCCGTCACAATTAGTGCTCAAGAAAATGGTCCTAAGAAAATCTACTCACAAGTGAAAACAAATATCACACTCACAAAATATCCATGATGCCATACCAAATCCATACTTTTACTTATGACTAATTCATCATTGAATCACATTTGCTTAATCACAGTTATGACATAATGAAAGATAGATACGATAACATGTCTCAAGCATGGGTCAATAAGTAACATCACACAATCATCCAAATCATCAATAGAATAACATGAAAAGAGCACATAGACGACTGTAAATACACCCATAACCCTCACCACTCTTGGGACTCATGACATCCACAGAGGGTGAAGAAAAAGGCAGAAAGAGAAACACACAAAACACAAATAAGAGAAAAGGATAGATAAAAGAAAAAGAAAAAGAAGAGTAAAGAAAAGAAATGCTCAGTCATCGGATGGTGGCAAACGGGGTGGAGAAGGAATCCCAAAGTGCTAATAGAGTGTAGACAAGATAGAGGATAAGTGGTGCTGGAGGCGCTCATCCAAACATGCATCTAAACGGGCATCCAAACACTTGTCCACCTCCTGTTGCATCTCGGCTCGAAGTGTAACAAACTGATCTTCGGAGAGATATGAAGGGCCGACATGAGAAGGGCCAACCCGGTGTGAAAGACCAGCCTAATATGAAGGACCAGCTGAGGGAGCGCTAGAGGTGCCCCAAGAAGAAACTAGAGGGACAGTAGTGTTATTGCCATGATCGTTGTCTGAATCCTCCCTCTGAGCAGCTACTGGCCGCGCTCTTAGGTATAATGGTGGAGCTCCAGGAAGTGTGTAGATAATGTGGTTATTGATGGTATAGCCAATGGCTATATCCTCCCTCGTGAGCTGACCACCAGAAAGGGGCACCATAGACCCAACGCGGGTCATAGGAGGAAGATTTGCAAAGATGTCCGTCCTTTTAGCTAGTCGAGTGATGTAGGGATCGAAAAATGTGGTCTTGTCACGTTGTCGAGTCCCCTGCACAAGAGGTCCTGCGCCGTACAACCTTCAATACTCCGAGCCCTGCCATTAACTGTGAAGGCTAGTAGTCGCTGAAGAACATGAAGTGCCAGAGAGCGAAGCTTGGTAGCTTTGGCTCTCGATGGGATATAAAAGCGCCATTAGTGGTGATCAAGCTCCAGACACGTGAAGAAGTCACTCCTTGAGGTAATCTGCAGACACGGGCATTCCAATCTAGCTGCGGAGGAATTAGGAGGCCAAGATATCCCGCAAAAGTATGGAGACTCATAGAGTAGCGATTACCTCCCATACGAAAATTAATAACTCCATCCTGACTGGTTTGTCAGAGCTTCCCTACTAGCTTATAAGTAGTGAGAAGCTCTTGGGTCAGCTCTAGGTAAGTATTCTCACGTATATTGAGGATGGAATCCCAGTGGGCCGTCGATGTCCACCTTTGGAGTTGATCCGCTATATCAAGCTCTCGGAGTAGATTCTAGTCCAAGAAGCGACTAGTCCCAAATTGCACATTCTTGATGTATAAAAATTTGCCAACCTCCTCTAGGGGTGTCCAATCGGTCGGGTCGGTCGGTTTAGGCCACCAAACCGAAAAAATCGAAAACCAAAAATGAACTAGAAAAAAAACCGAACTGATCCGTCTAATGCATCCTAATCGAACCGAACTGAAATTTTCGGTTCGGTTCGGTCGGTGACCGAATTTTTTGCTTGGTTTGGATTTTTTGAGAGTTAATGTACATACATCCAAGATTAAAACAAATGATTTTTTCTTAGCATTATATGAGTTTTGTAAATTATAATTATTTTAATGCAAAAAATATATGTAGTATCTAAAATATAATCTCTTTAAAATACATATAAAACAACAATATAAATTAACAAGCAAGCCAAACATGAAGCATTGATCAGCTGGGACGTGCGGTGCAGCTGGGATGCACAGTGCAGCAACGGAAAAGGGACGTCCAGTGCAGTGTGGTAGGGGCGTCAAGCGTGCAGTTTTGGGAAGGAGATTGTGGGCCTTCAACTTCAAGATGGAGAAGAAGGTGGCTGTTGTAGCCTTGGGGGAAAGAAATGGATTGGAGAAGAAGGGTTGGGCGTTGGCGTGGGAGGTGAAGTTGAAATAATGGGAGGTGGGGATCGGGGTTGGACTTTAGAAGGCTGGAGGTAGGTCTTTAGGAGGCTGGAGGCAGGAGCAAATTAATTCAAAGAACCCTAATCCCTAAAGGCTAAAATATAATTCAAAATATTAAGGGTAGTTCTCGGTTTTTTGGTCGGTTTTCGGTTTAAACCGAACCGACCGAAAACTGATGTATTATATAGAATAACCGACCAAAAACCGACCGACATGCACAAAAACCAGACCGAACCGAAAATTTAATTTGGTTGTCGGTCGGTTCGGTCGGTTATCCGAATATTGGACACGTCTAATCTCCTCAACATCCCAAAAATGCAACATAACTCGCTCTGCCATCCTGAAAAACAAACCACATTAATCCAGTTTATAAAAACAACAATAATTGGTACAAAATGAACACGATGACATCAAGATTTTTGTTCAAAAATTTTGGCATGACCTCGTCGAAAAATGACTGCCCTCAATACGCACAACAAAACTCCCTAATGACAATTGACTCATTAAAATTGAAACAATAACATTCAAATCAATTCCCTTCACCAACAACAAATTTTTTGTCAAATTCCTAACTTTACATGCACATTCAATTACATTTTCCAACCAATTCAAAATATAATTCAATAAATAGAAATTTAAATAAAATGCAGGAAGTGTAGAGTGAGAAACTTACTTGAGAGGGTTAGGAAATGAGGAGGTAAAAGAGAGAGTGGTAAAAGTGATTGTGAGTGAAAAATGAGGGCTGCACTTTAACTTAACGTGTAGTAACATACTACGCGTGGTGGCCAATTATTACGCGGGTTCGCTACCACCACGCGTAGTTTCATTACCAACAAACGCGTGGTCGGCACGTAGTACGCGGTGTCACAGCGACATCGTGTACTATTCAATGACCACGCGTTCCATACTGTATCCAGTGTAGAAAAACAATTGCAACAACTACATTCACAATCACAATAGGCCATTCATTCTCAAGCATCCTACAATACTTACTAGAGTCAAAATGAGGAATCAAAATCAACATAAAGTCTGAAAGTTTAGCAAGCAGAATGAAATAACTAAAGAAAATTTAATTGAACTTAAACTAAGAAAAGCATAAAATGAAATTTAGGGTGCCTCACACCTGCAAAAAGTTAAACAAGTGAGTGTTTCGAGTGAAGATGCATATCTTCACATGGCAGGTCATTAACATTTTCACCAAAATAGTGCTTCAAGCGATGTCCATTGATGCGAAACGTACCTTTACTCGGATAAAAAGCTCAAATGTACCTTATGGGAAAACTTGTTTCACCAGAAACGGTCCAAACCATCTAGACCGGAGCTTTCCAAGAAATAATCTAAGTCGCGAATTGTATACAAACACTTGATCGCCTACTTGAAATTCCTTAATTCGTCGCAATTGTTTGTCATGATACCTTTTGGTATGCTCCTTGTATAATTTCGAGCTCTCATATGCTTGAAGTCGCCACTCATCTAGATCATTGACTTGAAACTTCCTCTGTTGTTCATCTATCCCAAGATCAAGATTGGCAGTCTTCAAGGCCCAATATGTTTTATGCTCCAATTTGACCGGTAAGTGACATGCCTTTCCATACACAAGGCAATAGGGAGTCATCCCAATTGGGGTTCGAAAAGCTATTCGAACTGCCCACAGTGCATCATCCAGCTTCACGAACCAATCCTTCTCATTTCGTGCAACCGTTTTCTCTAACACCCGCTTGATTTCTCAGTTACTCAATTCAACTTTTCTGTTCACTTGCGGATGGTAGGCAGTGGCCAGTTTGTGGTGAACACCATACTTAGACAAAACCTTCGCGAATTGGGCATTATAGAAGTGTGTTCTCCTATCACTCACTATAGCCCACGGTGCGCCAAACTGTGTAAACAAATGCTTTAAAATTGCCATCACGCCACGGGCATCACTATGAGGTAGCGCTTTGGCCTCGACCCACTTGGAAACGTAATCCACTGCTAGCAAAATATATCTGCATCCATGTGATGATGGAAAAGGCCCCATGAAATCTATGCCCCAAATGTCAAAAATCTCACATACTAGCATATACGTTTGAGGCATCTCATCACTTTGTGATATGTTTCCAGCATGCTGACATGCATCGCAAAGTGACACGAAGCACTGGGCATCCTGAAATATGGAAGGCCAATAGAATCCTAACTCAAGAACCTTCTGAGCATTGTAATTACCCTTGTAATGCCCACCTGTAGGACCAAGATGAACATGATGCAAAGTTTTCCATCCCTCCTCGTAAGAAACACATTGATGGATCATCGAATCGGCACAAAGTCGGAAAAGGAATGGATCATCCCAAATAAAATGACGAACATCAGAAAAGAACTTTTTCCTTTGGTGACTTGAAAGCCCTTTAGGCATTACTCCACTGACTAGATAGTTGGCATAATAAGATAAGCAAGGCAAAGGAAGAGTTGTTGTGACTGCACAAAACTCTGTAATGATGTTCCTCAGGGAACCAGTCATTTAATACCCCATCACTCTTGTTAGATACATTCTCATTATCAAGTCTGGATAGATGATCTACCGCCAGATTTTCTGCCCCTTTCTTATCCTGAATCTCTAGATCAAACTCTTGAAGCAAAAGGACCCAGCAGAAAAGACGTGGCTTCGCATCAGACTTAGCAAACAAGTATTTCAAAGCTAAATGATCGGTAAACATAATTACCTTAGATAAGATCACATAAGCTCGGAACTTTTCAAAAGCATACACGATAGCCAAGAGCTCTTTCTCGGTAGTTGTGTAGTTTTCTTATGCCAAATTAAGAGTCTTGCTTGCATAGTGAATAGGGTGAAAATGTTTATCTCTTCGTTGCCCCAAAATAGCCCCTACAGCAAAGTCACTTGCATCGCACATAAGCTCGAAGGGAATAGTCCAATGGAGAGCAGTCATGATGGGGGCATTGATCAACCTGCACTTTAGCAAAATGAACGCATCTAAACAAGCTTCATCAAAATTAAACTCTGCCTCTTTCTCAAGCAACTTAGTCAAAGGTTGAGCCACTTTAGCAAGGTCTTGAATGAACCTTCGGTAGAATTCGACATGTCTGAGGAAACTCCGAATGGCTTTAACGGATGTTGGTGGTGGAAGCTTCTCCATGGTCTTCACTTTAGCTCTATCCACCTCAATGCCATTTTTCAAAATCCGATGCCCTAAAACAATACCTTCAATCACCATAAAGTGACATTTTTCCAAATTCAACACCAAGTTAGTTTGCTCGCAACGAATCAATATCTTCTCAAGATTGGTTAGACAATCATCAAATGATGTTCCAAAAATAGAGAAATCATCCATGAAGACCTCAATAACATTCTCAACCAAATCCTCAAATATTGCAAGCATGCACCTTCGAAAAGTGGCGGGGCATTGCAAAACCCAAATGGCATTCTCCTATAGGCATAAGTCCCATAAGGACAAGTGAAGGTCATTTTCTCTTGATCGTCTGGAGCGATCGGTATCTGAAAGTATCTAGACATGCCATCAAGGAAACAATAAAAGTCGTGCCCTACCAACCTCTCTAACATCTGATCAATAAATGGCAACGGAAAATGATCATTCCTAGTAGCATCCTTCAAGTGCCGGTAATCTATACAAACCCTCCAACCAGTCATTGTCTGAGTAGGGATGAGCTCATTCTTGTCATTCTTAACCACTGTCATACCACTGTTTTTTGGCACCACATGCACCGGGCTTATCCATGGACTATCAGAAATAGGGTAGATGATCCCTGCATCCAATAACTTTATAATCTCGGCCTTCACTACATCCTTCATATTAGGATTCAACCTGCGTTGGGGTTGAACAACAGATTTGAACCCCTCCTCCATAAAGATCTTGTGGGTGCAAAAGGATGGATTTATACCTCTTATGTCAGAAATCTTCCATGCAAAAGCCCTTTTGTGATCTCTCAAGACCGCTAAAAGCCTTTTCTTTTCTTCATCCGTCAAATAAGCAGAGATAATAACGAGTAATCGCTCATTTTCTGCCAGATATGCATACTCCAAATGACTAGGCAACTCCTTGAGTTCCAAAAGCGGTGGGTCTTCAATTGATGGTTTAAGTGCGCTCGAGTTTTCCTTATTTAGCTCCACTACCTCCAAACATTCCTCCTCCCCACACTTGCCTTTTTTTACCTGAATTAGAATCCTGTAGACAATCAAAATTAACAAGTGAGGTAGAAGTAGAGGAAAGATACATATCATCAACATGATCGATAATCAAACAATCAATTGAATCAATCACAAAACAAGTATTTTCATCATCCAAAGGTTGTTTCATTGCATCATACACTTTCAAAAGCACTTGATCCTCTCCCACTATCAATAATAAAGTTCCATCCCTAAGGTCCACAATAGCTTAAGAGGTATACAAAAATGGACGCCCTAAAATTAAGGGAATGTCTCGATCCTCTTCCATGTCTATAACAACAAAGTCAACCAGAAAAATGAGCTTATCTACCTTAACCAATACATCCTCTACTATTCCTTTTGGGTACTTAGTGGATCTATCAGCAAATTGCAAACTCATCCTATTAGGCTTCAACTCACCAAGTTCTAAACGTTTAAAAATTTTAATTGGCATTAAATTAATGCTAGCTCTTAAATTCGCTAGTGCCATTTCAACATTCAAGTTACCAAAAGTACAAGGGATAGTAGAACTCCCCGGATCAGTTCTCTTCTGGGCAACTTGTTTTGAATAATGGCAGAGCATTCGTGATTCAGAACCACCATGGATAGCTCTTCAAGCTTCCTTTTCTTGGTGAGAAGATCCTTGAGAAACTTTGCATACTTGGGCATCTTGGAGAGAGCTTCTACAAAAAGAATGTTA
>CANYCX011605582.1:0-10929 GCA_948193385.1 Breynia disticha f. nivosa | reverse complement strand
TATATATATATATATAAATCTCGGAAATGACCGTTTTGGCCCCGGCTTAACATGTGTTCCTCTTTTCATCTTTCTCTCTCCCGATATAATCTAACTTCACAAATTTTTTAATTTCCCTCATTATTTCTAACACTCCACATTAATTAATAATTAAAACTTTTCGCAAAAAATTTATTCGCATCTTTATAAAATATTCTCGAAATTCCTTATAATTTCATAAAATAGAGGGCGTTACAAACTCTATCTTTTTCTTGTAGTGATAGTGCTCTGTGGTATACTTCTCGACAAACTCTCTCTGGAAGTCAGCCCAAGTAAGTGTAGGAGGGTCACTCTGGCTCCCAAGGACTGCCTCCCACCAGTACCACACATCCTTTTCCAGTAACGAGGTGGCACACGTCAGTTTTTACTCAGGTGTGCACCTACACCGATTAAGGATCCGCTCCGTCTGTCGAAGCCAATCCTCAACCTCAGCGGGGTCAGTGGTCCCCTCAAATGTCTTGGCACCCTGCCTGCGAACCTTAAAAAATTTTCTATCAATCTCGAGGCCATCCCTCTGCTGGCCTCCAAGCTGTGCCCTCAGCTGGCCACCCTGCTGGCCTCCCTGCTGGCCGCCTTGCTGGCCTATCAGCTGTAGCATCATCGCGTGATAGAACTGGGCATGTGTGGAGTCAAAGGGTATGGCACCGGGTGCAAATGGTGCTCCCCCAGGTGCAGGTGGTTCTCCGTGTTAGGGAACTGGTCCCTGTCTCTGCACGGACTCTTGGGACTCGACGGTAACCTCGTGTGATACATCCTCTATAGGCTCCATCCTATACAAATCACCATTTGAAAACATTTAGTTTCATGAAAATGATGCAATGAAAACAAGTTTTTGGCACAATCAGCAGGGAATATAATGCCTACTCTAATACCACTAAATGTGACGCCAATTTTTGCAATGTTCATTTTTGAAAAAAAACAAAGTTTAGCACCCTTTTTTTTCATTTTTTTTAAAATATCAATTCACATCAAGCCAGAGAAGAAATATATATATTTATATTTATAAATATAAAGAGTAGCACATGCATTTCCTTACCTAATACAAAATAAACGTCAAATATGTGCAAGCGTATAGTTTTCGGTTCAAAAGAATGCAAATGCTAAAAGCCTATAGTGACATGTGTATGGCTATACAAAATGCAAAAGTATAAATCTCTAAAAATCTCTAGGAGCCGACCTATCCACCAGGTATCACATGAACGAGCTCCACCCAAAAGTAAGTCCCAGCACCAGCTACTGTTGATCTACACAAATTCAGCAAAACACAGGTGAGTATTTTTAATACTCAGTAAGCTATCCTCGGTGTTGTTTTTATGCTGGGGTGCAGGGGAGTCTTCGGCCTTCGCGGCCTAGCCTCCACCACATACAATATATTAAGTCTACCCTTATACTTTCACACAATGCAAGGTTAACATGTCTCTTACAAGTTTATAATGTGCTAGATGTATTATGGAAACCTCTAGAATCATTACGATAGTTTAGATATGCCTTAGGATGTTATTCCAGTCAAAATTTGGTTTTCTGGGCAAAATAACGTAGGTTTATACCCTAGGTAATGTACGTTATTCTTCCCCTAAACTGCAACATGAATAACGTATGTCATCCTAAAATTAACGTAGGTAAAAGCCAATAATGTATGTTATTTCTTTAAATAACGTACGTTAAATGCTTCATTTGAAGCTCATTTTTCAAATCTGTTTAACCTGGTAAATCATATTCTTAAATAATAATAAGAAAATCAGAGTGAAATTAGAAGAAAATAAGAGGAAAATTAAGGAGAGAGAAAATGAAATATCATTTCATAAACAAATCTGGCCCAAACATCAATAACATAAAAGAATTTTACCGCAGAAACAGATACAAGTTTGAAAAATTTTCAAACTTTAAATAAGAACATTTATAAAATATGTACAAATATGTACAATGTCAAAAATGGAAGCACGCAAACAGATGAATGGAGCTCGACCTCTGACAACAGCTATCTAGCGTAAAGATCACTGCAGCTCCAGTAGACTGGCAGCTATCTCCGTCCTGCGCATCATTTAGACACATAAACAAAGGTGAGTATGTTTTCCAATACTCAGTAAGCTTCTCACGCTATAATTGATTCGTAAAATTTAAATGAGCACAGGGTCAATCAATATCCCAACACGAGATATGATTCTCCTCTAATCTAATCAAACAACTCAATCATTTCAAAACATTATCATATAATCGAAAAATTCATATATCAAATCCAATCTCAAATCATTTTAACCAAATCTCAGTACATTCCTCAATCTGATGTCAAACAACCAATCATATACAATAAGTTATTTCATTTATCATAAGAATCGAACAACAGAGCAATATCCAGTGTTCATAAGAACAGTACAAATATGAACATAATATCAATATACAAAAGAAAAATATTATGCTCAATATATAAGTATAAATCTCGTATCAATATTCATAAGAATTCATAAATAAAAAAATGAAATCAAGCATGTTATGTATGAATGCGACTCAAGTGCATATGAATGCAGTGCAATCACATGCAAATGTCTGCCCCAGGGTCTTTCTTTTCTTTTTCTTTTTCTTTTCTTTTCTTTTCTTTTCTTTTCTTTTCATATCATTTTCCCTCTGGTCCCAGACCAGCATCGTACCTAGTACGGCATCGAGATCTCTCTTGGAATCATCGGTCGCAGAACAGCATCGAGCTCTCGACAGGAATCATCAGGCCCAGCCTGTATCTCATATCTCAGTGTCACACAATAATGCAATACAATGAATGATCAATGCATTCATATATCATAATCTCAATCAGGTATGCTCAAACATGCCAACAAAGCAATCATATGCTTTCTCATATATCAATCTCATAATGAATATCAAATAAAACATCTGGAGCATGTTAACGAAACATATATCAACCAAACGTCAATATATCAATCAAAGCATACCAAACTCAATCAAATAAAGTTCATAAAAAAGAACAACAAGGCAAGTACAACAACATGTCAAACAATCACATAATTGAATCATATCAATGTTCCAAAGAACATATCATACATAATACGCATCATCCATAATAAGCTTTTCAAAGCTTATAATTAAATAAACAAAATTGGTATCAATCTACCAAGAATCAATCATAACAAAGTATCAATCAACATTCAATAAACCATATGTCAATTAAAACATACATTCCTCAATTCATTCAATTCCATTTCATATCAATCATATTCATTATGATTCATCAAGCAAACTCAACATATCATTATAAGCCATTTCTATCTAAATAGAAAGACGTCTCAATCATAATAAGAATCAATATGTAAGCATAAGAACACTTACCTCTAAATAAAGCAAAATTAACACGCAAACACAGCTCAAAACCCTCTCCAAAACCATCAAGAACCTTCTGTATGTCATTCATAAAATACAAGGAATTAATTTAGCATTCACACATTCATTCAAGAATCAAAACAAGCCTTATCAACTTTATGTCAACCATTTATCATTTTTTACTTATAGCTTAACTATACCAAACTCCATCCATTTAAGAATTCTTCTTCCAAAACACATTCTATAATTTCATTTAAATTCTAAGCCATTCAATAACATATACTTCCAGCATCAATAACAATTTAACCATAATAATTCAACACCATTCTAACTTCCTGCATCAACCATTTGTAAACCTTAAACAAACCAGAAGTTCTCCACTCTTTCATCAACTTTTCTTCCTCCAAAACTATCCTAACATTTCCCTCATATGCAAGCCATCAATCTCAGTTCATATTCATCACTTCCAACAAAGAACTCATCGTAACACAACCATATAACTCAACAAACAACCAAACATCAACCTTAAGTAAACCTTCATCCATTTTATCTTCAACTTAGGATGAGTAATTGAAAAAGAAATCAACCAAAAACACCTTCCTTGCTTCAATTACCCTTTCCTCAACTTTCTCCTACTTCTTTTTGCTCTGAACCAAAGTTTGAAGAGTGAGGTTGCAAATGGTAACTAGAAACATCGTAACTTATATTTTTTTCATCCGAACTGGGATCCACGCGTGGTGGAATTTGAACTACACGTGGTGTGAACGACCACGCGTACTTTCCTTTCCACAGTGAGTACCCCCCAATTTCAGCATTTCTTCGATTTTCTTCGATCGTTTCATGTCAACCTTAAATCAACCTTTGATCAAACTTTATATGTTGATGTTTAAACACTTATTTGTTATAATTTACGACTAAAAATTCCCTAAATGTTATAATTCTCCCACTCTTAGAAAATTTCTTCCCCGAAATTTCAAATCAAAGAACTTACAAGCAAACCTAAATCGTAACATTCAATATCGAAGCCTAGAATCGACATGTACCTCAATGATCCGACGTAGAATCAGGAAACAGATATGGATACTGACGTCGCATATTTGACTCCACCTCCCAAGTCGCTTCTTTTGGTGAATGAAACTCCACTTCACCAAAACCATCGAAATCTCTCGATTCATCAACTGTCTCACCTTTCTGTCTAATATCTCAATAGGCTCCTCCTCGTACATTAACTCGTTAAAAATCTCTAACTCTGGAGCACTCAACACGTGGCTAGAATCTGATCGGTATCCTCTCAACATAAAAACATGGAATACATCATATAATCGGGACAACTCTGCTGGTAAACTCAACCTATAAGCTAATGGTCCCACTCTATTTGTAATCTCATATGGTTCGATATACCTAGGACTCAACTTACCCCGTCTCCCAAACCGATCACACTTCTCCAGGGTGAAACTCGTAAGAAAAATCGCTCGCCAACCTCAGACTCTATCTCTCGATGATGTCGGTCGTAGTAGCTCTTCTGATGATCCTGAGCTTCTTGCATACTTCTTTTCACAACATTCACTTTATCCAGGGTTTGTTGAACCAACTCTAGTCCATCAATCTGTCGCAAACCCTCAACATCCCAGTAAACTAGACTCCTGCACTGTCCCCCGTATAATGCCTTATAAGGTGACATCCCGATACTAGAATGATAACTGTTATTGTATGCAAACTCAACCAAAGGTAAGTGATCATCCCAACTACCACCAAATTCCAGAATACAAGCTTGCAACATATCCTCCACTGTTTGAATCGTCCTCTCCTACTGACCATCAGTTTGCGGATGGAAGCCGTACTAAACCTCAAACGAGTACCTGTCGCATCCTAGAGACTCTGCCTGAACCGTGATGTAAACCTAGGATCACGATCAGACAATCTTAGTCTATCAACAATAACCCAAATAGCATCGTGACGTCGTAACGTCCTCAGTAAACTGATAATGAAATCCATGGTGATCTTCTTCCATTTCCATTATAGAATATCAAGTGGTCTCAGTTTTCCTACCAGAGCTTGATGTTCTGATTTTATCTGTTGACATTGGAGACATCTAGCAACAAACTCAGCTATCTCCCACTTCATATGTACCCACCAATACAAATATCATAAATCTCGACACATTTTCGTACTACCAGGATGAACTGATAAAGGAGAAGAATGAGCCTCTATCATCAGCTCATTCTTCAACTTTGCAATATCTGGAACACACAGTCTATCCCGATAATACAATACACCAGTATTGTCATGTCAGTGTAAAGTAGGTCCCCTTCCTCGCTCTACTTTCTTTTTGATTTGCATCAGATGATCATCTTCTTTCTGATGTTCTACAATCACATCTCTCATCTGAGGCCAAACGCTAATGTTTGTCAACATCTGATCCTCAACTAAATCCAACTACACTCGTAACTCTCTCAAAGCAAATAGAGACTCTTCTCTTTAGGTAGCTGAATCATCATCCCATGTCTCTTTTCTGCTAAGTGCATCAGTGACTACATTCGTTTTCCCATGATGATACTCAATCGTGCAGTCGTAATCTTTCAATAACTCAATCCACCGCCTTTGCTGAAGATTTAACTCTCACTGTGTAATAACATACTTGAGACTTTTATGATCTGTAAATATCTAAAAAGTCTCCCCGTATAAATAATGTCGCCAAACCTTCAAAGCATAAATGTTCGCTGCTAACTCCAGATCGTGTGTCGGGTAGTTAGTCTCGTGCGGTCATAACTGTCGTGAAGTATATGCAATAACTCTACCGTGCTGCATCAATACTCCACCTAACCCAGCTCCAGAAGCATCTATATAAACAACAAAACCACCTCCTTACGAAGGTAACATCAGAACTAGAGCCTTAACTAACCTCTTCTTCAATTCTCAAAAACTCGATTCACAATTGTCATTCTAGACAAATGGAACATTTTTTCTCAACAAAGATGTCATAGGTCTAGCTATCCTCGAAAAATTCTCAAAAATACGGCGATAGTAACCAGCTTAACCCAAAAAACTACGTACCTCTGATACGTTTCTCACAACTTGCCATTCTTACGCTGCTTTTATCTTAATAGGATTCGGTTTCACTCCCTCTGCTGAAATAACATGTCCTAGAAAGACAACCTCAGACATCTAGAACTCCCAATTACTGAACTTAGAGTACAGCTCTTTCTCTTTTCACTAAATCTAGCACAATCTTCAAATGTTGCCTGTGCTCCTCCCTATCTCTTGAATACACCAAAACATCATCAATAAATACAACCACAAACTGATCTAAATAAGGCTAAAATACCTTATTCATCAGTGCCATAAATACAGCTGGTGCATTTTTCAACCCAAATGGCATAACAGTGAACTCAAAATGCCCGTAACAAGTCTTGAAAGCAGTTTTCTCAATCGAGTTATCCTCAACTCTCTATTGCCAATAACCTGATCTGAGGTCAATTTTAGAAAATGCAGTAGCTCCCCGCAGATAATCAATCAAATCGTCTATCCGAGGCAGTGGATACTTGTTCTTTACTGTTAGTTTATTCAGCTGACGATAGTCAATACACAATCGCATACTACCATCCTTTTCCGTACGAACAACACTGGTGCTCCCAAGGTGATACGCTAGGTCATATGAAACCTTTTTCTAATAACTCCTCCAGTTGTCGTTTCAAATCTTATAACTCAACAGCTGTCTCCTGTAAGGTGCAATAAAAATTGGTGCTGCTCTCGACACAGTCTCTATCCTGAAATTAGCCTTCGCTTTGGTGGCAATCCTAGTAACTCTTCAGGAAATACCTCGGGATACTCACAAACAATCTCCACATCTCGTACCTCTAACTTAAGGTGATTCATATCAACTACTGAAGCAAGATAGACATCACAACCCTCTCGTATCAACCTCGCAGCAATCACTGCTGAAATCAAGCAAGAAGGAATAGTTTTCCTTTCACCAACTAATAATACATGTCTGTCACCATCAATCTCAATCACAACTTCCTTTGAATAGCAGTCGACCATAGCACGATTATTGGATAACCAATCCATCCCTAATATAATCCCAAACTCCACAATCCTCAATACAATCAAATCTGCTAAATATGTCGACTCAAAAAATCCTGAGCTCACAATGTCGTAATATATGTCTAACTAACACAATACCACTAGCTGGCATCAATACAGAAATGATATAACCCAGACACTCTATACTACCTCTAATATGTTCTACTACAGACTCACTCACAAAAGAGCACATAGAACCTGGATTAATCAGTATTGAAGTAGTATATATAGAGATAGAAATAGTACCAGTAATCACTTCTGGATCCTCAACTGCCTCACCTCTAGTCATATAAAAAACTCGGGCCTACGGTGTTGACCCTGTTGGAGCTGTTGCCCTGTTAGATCCACTAGCTCCACCTGTACTAATTGCTCCACCTCTGGAGACTGCTCCTCCCCTATAAGTAGATCTAGAACCTCTGCCACCTCTACCTCTACCTGTACCAGTCGAAACTATAGGCTTAACCACCCCAACACTACTCTGTCTCAAAACATCAACACTCGATACACCTTGTCTTTGGCAAAATGACTTGGCTACTGGCAATTATAACACACTAGTATTGTATCTCCATCAGAATAGGTACTTGTACCTCTAATAGGATAAGTAGGAGGCCTGGTGGAATTACTCCTCTTACCTCCTACTCCGCCTAAAAAATGTCTAGAACTCCCACCTGTACCTCTAAAACCTCGAGTATGAGATCTCTGACCTCTAGTCTCTGACCTCTGATGTCCCCTAATCGAACTAGACCTAGAAATCCTCTGTCTCTTTCCTTCCATTATGTTTTGTTTCATATCACCCTCAGCCTCTAAATCCTCAGCCCTGATGGCTGCCTCAATCAGTACCTCATATGTAGCAGGTTTAAATGCAATCCTGTTGCATATGGCATACATCAAACCTCTCTTGAATCTATCTCTCCTCTTTTGATCCGTGACTGCATCCTCTGGAGCATATCAAGACAGTTTGGTAAATTCAGCCTCGTACTCGACAACAGTTCTCTCCTGCTGCTTCAGATATAAAAACTCATTCTTTTCTTCGTCTGGTATAGAGGAAGGGTATACTTCTCAGCAAACTTTTGTAACAAATCATCCCAAGTAAATGTCAGAGGATCATTCTTGCTATTTGGGATTGGCTCCCACCAATTCCAGGCATCTTTCTCTAACAAAGATGTAGTATACCTTAATTTCTGCTCTTGGGTACACCACATACGTGTAAGAATATGCTCTATATGCCTCAATCAATCATTTGCCTCTGAAGGATTAGTAGTGCCCTTAAAAAATTTTCCCCCCTACTTCCTAACCTCAGCAAAATTCTTATCAATGTTGAGATTCTGACTACCAAAAGCACTACTATGATCTCGCATCATTTTCTGCATCATCTCCCAGAACGAAGCATATGCAGGATCATACGGAGGTATAAGCATAGCAGGATGTGCTGCAGCAGGCTGTGCAGGCTGCTCAGGAGGTAATAGGGCTGACCCTTGTCCCTCTACTAATCTGGACTCAGCAATGTGATCATGTAATTCGTCGTCAAGTGGCTCCATCTATTTTCAAAAAGTTCAAATTCATTTAGCTTCCAAAACATGGGATAGAAAACAATTTTGGCGCAGTCCGCATAAAATTTAATCCATGTTCTGATACCACTAAATGTGAACTTCATTTTTCAAAACTGTTTAACCCGGCAAATCATATTCTTAAATAATAATAAGAAAATCAGAGTGAAATCAGAAGAAAATAAGATGAAAATCAAGGAGAGAGAAAATGAAATATCATTTCATAAACAAATCTGACCCAAACATCATTAACATAAAAGTATTTTACAGCAGAAACGGATACAAGTTTGAAAACATTTCAAACTAAAAATAATAACATTTACAAAATATGTACAAATATGTACAATGTCAAAAATGGAAGCACACAAAACAGATGAATGGAGCTTGACCTCTGAAAATAGCTATCTAGCGTAAAGATCACTGCAGCTCCAGTACAGTGGCAGCTATCTCTGTCCTGCGCATCATTTAGACACATAAACAAAGGTGATTATGTTTTACAATACTCAGTAAGCTTCTCACACTATAATTCATTCGTAAAATTTAAATGAGCACAGGGACAATTAATATCCCAACACGAGATATGATTCTCCTCTAATCTAATCAAACAACTCAATCATTTCAAAACATTATCATATAATCAAAACATTCATATATCAGATCCAATCTCAAATCATTTTAACCAAATCTCAATACATTCCTCAATCTGATCTCAAATAACCAATAATATACAATAACTTATTTCATTTATCATAAGAATCGAACATCAGAGCAATATCCAATGTTCATAAGAACAATACAAATATGAACATAATATCAATATACAAAAGAAAAATATTATGCTCAATATATAAGTATAAATCTCGTATCAATATTCATAAGCATTCATAAATCAAAAACATCAAATCAAGCATGTCATGTATGAATGCGACTCAAGTGCATATGAATGCAACATAATGAATGATCAATACATTCACATATCACAATCTCGATCACGTATGCTCAAACATGCTCAACAAAGCAATCATATGCTTTCTGATATATCAATCTTATAATGAATATCAAATAAAACATCTGGAGCATGTTAACCAAACATATATCAACCAAACGTCAATATATCAATCAGAGTATACCAAACTCAATCAAATAAAGTTCATAAAAATGAACAGCAAGGCAGGTACAACAACATTTAAATTCTAAGCCATTCAATAACATATAATTCCAGCATCAATATCAATTTAAACATAAGAATTCAACACCATTCTAACTTCCAGCAGCAACTATTTGTAAACCTTAAACAAACCCTAAGTTCTCCACTCTTTCATCAACCTTTCATCCTCCAAAACTATCCTAAGATTTCCCTCATATGCAAGCCATCAATCTCAGTTCATATTCATCATTTCCAGCAAAGAACACATCATAAAACAGTCATATAACTCAGCAAACAATCAAACATCAGGTGTGGTGGAATGTTTGAAGAGTGGGATTGCAAATGGTTTCTCGAAACATCGTAACTTATATTTTTTTAGCCTAACCGGGATCCACGTGTGGTGGAATGTAAACTACGTGTGGTGTTAACGACCACACGTACTTTCCTTTCCACTACGCGTACTCCCCAATTTCAGCATTTCTCTGATTTTCTTAGATCATTTCTTGTCAACCTTATATCGACCTTTGATCAACCTTTATATATTGATGTTTAAACACTTATTTATTATAATTTACGACTAAAAATTCCCGAAATGTTACACTTCAGGTGCATTCTGTCCAAATTCCTAAGTTTTTCCACCATACATACACTTACCATTTCACACTTAGCTTACTAAACAACCACAAGGCATACACACATTTCTATTATACATCCACACCATCCCATTTAACCATTTAAACATATAAAAAACACAGTACATCAATATTGAACCATAACCATGAACAT
>CANYCX011604849.1:0-11364 GCA_948193385.1 Breynia disticha f. nivosa | reverse complement strand
CGTGGCTTTTGGTTTGTGGTGAAAAATTGTTGAAACACCGTCGGGTATTAAAGGGAGCAGGACTCTCAGTAATCACTTCACTTCAAATGGCAGAACAAATAACCCACAACTCTTGAAAACCACTCAATCAAAGCATAAACCTCATAGAACCGGATCAGCCGAATCAAAACCCCAAACAAGAAGGCAAAAACCCAACTTAACAGTTCTGAAATCGATGTTGATCTCACCCGAAATTTCGAAGACACAAAGACCAAACAAAGAAGCCGAATAATCAACCAAACCAGACAACAAGCTTTCAATAAGCAGCAAACTATGACGTAATAATAAAGCCGAAAGCAGAATACAAAATTTTCAAAAATCAGCAAGGAAATCCAAGCACACGACGAAGATTCCCAGGTATTGAAAAATTGATCATCATCTTATTACCATTAAATTCGAGAGGCAAAAGAATAAACTCCTTCAATAACCCATTCTGAAACTTCAAAAAACCAATTATGAAAACCTTCACGCATACCTTTGGCCAACAAACGAGAGAAAATTCATTGGGTGCATTTCCTTTCCTGCATCTGTGGAGCTTTGGCAGAAGAGGAATCCATTACCAAATAAAGCTTCTCACTTCTCAATGTTATATTTAGTTCAAAAGATATATACCTTTTGGGGCCTGAATGACTTCCAATTGTATTTCAATTGACGACCGCCCAACCCATATTGCGGAGCCAACTATTTTGAGATCAATATCAACACTGATTGGCTTCTTCAGGACAATCCTGTCAACAGAAGCAGTGACCAGCAAGAGTGGCCTGGTTGTACTGTCATCAGCAGCACAGTGCTATCCAAGAACAACAAAATATTACTCTCAACGATCTCTCTTACTTCTTCAGTCTTCAGCTTCACAAAAAAACATATGATAAAAAACAACATTGAAATACAAGCATCTTGCTACTAGCTTGTTGGGCTTTCATTTGCCTTGTCTCTATTAAGAACATTTTTACAATTAAGAGTTTAGAGAAGACTCTAAATCTTGAATCTTTGTTAAATTCGTTTGATTTGTTCTTGTAAAAAAAATAAAAGAAAATGCTTTAGTGAGAGACAAATATACAAACATAAAATTCACAAAGAGAGCATAAAGAGAGATTTGAAAGAGAGTAAATATACATGAGGTACAGATTAAACAAAAATTGTGATCCATTTTTTGGAAGAACCCACCATTTGATGCATTGAGACCATGAATTTGAAGCCAATTTGTGGAACTCAATTCCCTTTTATCCTAAGACCACAATTTGGTGGCAATGGGGTGTAGGCATCTATTCTTTACATTTGCATTTTCAAGGGCCAAAAGAGTAAATGGCTACATTGATTTGCATCTCTTTTTTGTTAAACCTACGATATCGTTTTGGCCCTTAGGGTTAAAAAAAAATAAATGCACTGGTTTGTAAAAGAAATTGCTCCTCGTTGTTTTAGAAACATCATTTTCACTCAACCTTGTCGCTTCTCAATCGTAACTCGACTGCGTTAAGCCTTCAACTCACTGTCCCTCTTCCTCCAGTCCTCTTTTGGAAGTGGGTAGTGACCCCACCACTCAACAAAAACTGTTGGAGCACAACTGACTATCCTAGAAGGTCCACCGGTGCCGGTGAGGGCCAGTCCTTGCCTAAGTTCACTCTAGGGTTTGTTTGTCTCTTTATTGTGTATTTTAGTGTATGGGAATAGTCAAAGTGGTTTTTCATACATGGGTTAGGGTCAGGAGAATTTTGTTTATTTTATTGTATATGTTGGATATGCTCAAATGTCTATTTTTCCATTGTCTCATATCATGGACGGACAAAACATCTCTCACTCGCACATGATGATACACTTTCTCATGATGCTTATTGCCCTTACTTTACACTAAAAATACATCGGTTATATTGCACAACCAGTCAATGATTTAGGTTTGCACCTTGAAGTACTTCTCTTTTACTTCACATATGGTTTAAGCGTGACCTCCCCTTATTTCAATTTTATAATCATTAGTTCATCTCGCTTATATTTGACAAAAAAAATTCATATACACTACATTTTTTTTCTTAAGAAAAAATTAGTGAGCTCAAGTGAATATGACTTAAATATGACTTAAATAGGTGATATGTAACAAAACAAACTTCTTTCTAGATAACTTTCTACCATATCTTTAATGTTTAATTAATAAGGTCCTATTTTCCGTTCATTGCTAATGTAGTCTACTTTGTGTTTCTTATCAAATTAATCAATTAAACGTATGCTTTCTGGCATTTAAAAGAGTTTTAAGGATGAATTAGAGTTCTTAACTCTACTTAGATCTCAGATTAGGAAAATTGAGATTAATTTTATAATTCTTTTCTATCCTATAGTCAAATTATACAGATATTACATAAATATGTCATAGTGTTTAATCAACTTACGAAGTATGTTATAATATAACACTATGGGAAAGCGATAGTCGCATAATGCACTAACACATTATTACTTATGTCCACCTTTAAGCCTTATTATGGATGGCTTTTAGTCATTATAGAACAATGAGTACTCTTTCTAATCCATCTATGATCTTTGCCTATGAAAACATAATTCATACTAAAAATTTCATCTATGTGAGTACACGAGTCCTGATAATATTCTAAACTATACCTAATAGTTCTATGTATATTGATAAAAAAAATTGAACACAATGATGACTTGCATCTATTCTAATAAAATCTCAAGGATCATAAAAAAGTCAACTTTAAATACATGTTACTATATCTTACAAATGCCAAAATGTAAAATATGTTTCTAAAACATAATTGGTGGAATAAACTCTGTAAGAGAATCTGCAATCATATCACTAATCAGAACATATACTAAACTTATTTATTCTTGAGTTACTTTGTCTTTAATAAAATCATATTTAATGCCAATATGTTTTTTTTCCTTGATAACGAGGATTCTTGGAATAACCCATCAATGTAGTGCTATCAGAATAAATAGTGATATATTTTTCTTTTGCCAATAAATACAGATCTATAATGCACTTTAACCATGTTGCTTCTGGCACTACAGTTGCTGCAGCTACATACTCGGACTCAATGGTTGACAATGTCACACAAGAGTGTTTCTTGCTACACCAGGAAATTGCTCTATTTCCTAATGTGAAAATGTACCCTGACGTGGATTTTCTCCCGCCTTTATTTATATCATATCTCACATCTATATATACCTTAATTGCAGATATGTTCTTTGGTAACATAGGAAATAATTTGAAGTTCTCTTCAAATATCTAAGTATCCTCTTCATAGTTGTCGAATGTTTCAAACATGGATTTGACTGATATCTACTTGCAAGACCAATTGAAAAGCTTATATCAAGTCATGTACAAATTATAGCATACATTGTGCTACTAATGGCACATCTATATAGAACATCTTTCATTCTTTTAATCTCTTTAGGAGTCATGGGAAAAAACTTGTATCAAGTTCCATTCCTTGTCCAATAAGAGTTGGATTAGGAGTGCAATTTGTCATACAAAAACATTTTAAAATCTTCTTAATGTCTCTTGTGATCTTGGCCCAAGAATGTAGTTTGCATCTCCCTAATCTTTCATCTCAAAGTATAAAGATAACCATTTCTTTACATTCTTAATTAAAGAAATATCATTTCTAGCTAACAAATGTCATCAATGTACAGTGTTAAAATGACAAAGCTTTTTCTATTTTCACATCTAACATAGGCACATGTATCTGCATCTATGACCTCGAATTACATTGATAAAATTGATTCATGGAAACGTAAATACCATTGTCTAGAAGATTTTTTAAGGCCATAAATTGATCTCTTCAATTCACGTAACTTATTTTTCTTGTCTTTGAATTGCAAAAGGCTCTGGTTGAACCATATAGATTCTTCATTCAATTCTCCATTCAAGAAAGTAGTCACATCTATTTGATGTGATTCAAGATCTATACAAACAACAAAACAAGTATTATTCTTACAGATGCAAAATGAACAACAGGTGAAAACGTTTCATGATAATCAATTCCTTCTTTTGCATAAACCCTTTGGCAAGTAGTTGACTCTTTGTTTGAATGATTTTACCATCCGCTAATCGCTTTATTGTATGAACTCATTTGTTCCTAATGGCCATACGACATTTAGGAAGATTAACAAGTACCCAAAATTTATTAGCTCTCATCGACTCCATGTAGATTTCCATAACTTCTATCCATTCTTTCCTTGCAGAGCTCTTTAACAACTCTCTCATGTAGGTATGTCTTCAATTTGAGGAACGATTAATAAAGTTTTGCTATCAATTAAATGACGATGTTGCAAAACTTTTCCTCTCTTCTTCAAGGTGGTTCTAATTATTGATAAATAAATCTCATATATTCATCAAGATTCAGTGCATAACTCCCACTAGGATTAACATCCGTATTTAAGTTGGTACTTAAACTCAAAACCATGCTCCCACTTAAATTAAGATCGCTCAAATTAAGATTTTGATCATTAAAATCCATTTGAGACGGTTGAAAGCATTTACCTCCTTATCTTTCACTTCATTTATTCCACTGTAACGACCCAAAATTTACTCAATTTTAAGTTAAATATTAATTAGGAAAATAACAAAAAAGGATCAGACAAGTTTCACTCGCAAACAGAAGCAAGAAAAAGCCAAAACCAGATCAAACGGTAACGCTCGGAGTAAGATGAGATGTGGTCGTGTCATGCTCAGATCACGTCAAGACACGGTCGAATAAAGCTCAGATCATGCCGAGATGCAATTGAGTCATGCTCAGATCTTAACCCATATTTCTACCGTACAGAGTTTGTGTAAGAAGTGATGAGTTCTGTGCCAGGGGCACTCCACTGACCCTGGGCTCAAATCCACTGCCCCTAAGTGTAGAATTCCTAACAATGGATGGGAATAACCATTTCCCATACTGTTTGGGTGACTAGGAAAACCATTTTAGGCCGAATGATCAAATGGTTGCGGGAACGATTTGGCCAAACTGTTTCTAAAGCTGTTTGCATTAAGGAAAGAAGTTAGAAAGGGCATAATAGAGTTTAGAACACACTCAAAACCCTAAAAATCAACGCAAGAACATGATCCCACCACTCCTCTATCCATTTTTTTCCACACAAATGTGAAGAACCCACTTAGGGAAGGAACCCTACATTAGTGTCAAGAAGGCAAAGAGTTAATGTCTAAATTTCACATAAGATGGAGAAATAATTGAATTTTAGAGTAGGGAGAAAAGTTTAGAAGGTCAAAACTTGTGTGGGTTAGGGAGAATGAGAGAAATAAGGGTTAGGGTTAGAAGATGCTAGAGTGAGAAAGGAGATAAAGAGAGAGAGAGAGGGAAGCGTAAAAGAAATGAAAGAAAGAAAAGAATGTAACAGATTACATACATAGACTTAGGGATTTTTGAAAGAAATGTGTATTGTGTTGTTTGTGTGTCTACCTATGTGTGTGCTATGTTGTGATTTTAGGAGGCGACAAGAGTACCAGAGCAGAGCGGTTGCCAGAGCGACAAACCTAGCTTGGAGCATAAAGTGAGTGTGTATTGTCACTAATCTACTGTTAGTTTTCATTGCATGGTTAAAAATAATGCGGTTAATTGTGTGCTATAATTTTATGTGTTTCTTGTGAATTATGATTAATTGATGTGGCATGTATAAACAATTAAATGGTATGGTTTACAGATGAACTTGATAATTATATGTTATATGCTTAAGTTTGAACATGTGCGGTTAATGTGTTTATGACATGGTTCTCTTCACATGTAGGCTTAGAGCAATTAATATTTGAATTATACACTATGGATTGTGAAATGTATTAATGACATATGTTTGATGTTGAGTTATGAGGGAGAACTCGACAATTGCATGTATTTAATCCTATTTCATGAAAAAGCATGAATAAACTAAGTGCGTGAATGTTTTTGTGTGACTATGTGATTTGACTATAGAAAAAGTGAATGATTAAATGGATGTTGATAAATAGTTACATGTATGAATATGATTAGGGGTTATGTGGAATTGTGTCAGTGTGTTGAAATTGATGTGTAAAAGGCTTGACTTTGGAAATGTGATTTAATAACGAATGTTGTGTAATAAGAGATGTGTTGACATGGAATATTGGGTTGCTATTAAGTTGACACATTACAATAAAAGGTGAATATACAGTTGAATCAGGAAAATGAAATAACCAGAATGAAATAATGGAATTTAACTAGAACGAGAAAAGAGCGAAGGGGAGTATAAGGACGCCAATGTAATCTTTAACATTTAGGGTGTATAAGGACACCATAATAAAAATTATGTGGGCTTATTAGGACGCCATCTCGCATATATATTTTGTGGATTCTGATATCGGCTAAAATGCATATAATCTCATGAACCATTGTGTTTATAGGGCCCTCATAAGGACGAGATATGTGTATACATATATGGTCGTATAGGGATGCTTCAAATTGATATGTGGGTATAGAAACCCAATGAGTGTATAGAGATTCCATAAATTGTATTGTGCGTATAAGGACCCAATGGGTATATAGGGACGCCATAAATTGCATTATGGGTATACAGACCCTATAGGCATATAGGAATGCCATAAATTGTATTGTGGGTATAGGAACCCAGAGGGTGTAAAAGGACGCTGAATATGAAATGCAGGTATAGAGACTCGGGATAATGACATATGGGTATAGGGACCCAAAATGATCCTATGAAGATGCCAATCAAGAAATGGTGTGTATTATGTAGGATTCATTATCATTATAATTATAATATTGATGAAATATGCTATGTGTTGTGAGTGACATATGAGTTCTGGCAAACTATGTTAATATGTTAAGTTAATATGTAATTAGCAAATGAATGAAATGGATATGATTGAGTATTCTATGAGAATGAATCATTTTTGTTGTGTTACATTGTGTATGTTGGAGATGGATTATGTGTGTGTTGAAAATGTGTTAAGTGCGAGAACATTTGTTTATATATGATACTGATGGTTATGTAAATTTTATGTTAACTGCAAGTAATCTAGATGTTTTCATAATTTAGTTGACCACTATTTGGAATTTTTAAGTATGGTGTTTTAAAAGTGTTGCAAGGTGATTGCTAGTTAAGTTAGATGTAAAACATGAAGAAGAGAATGATGTGGTGAATTCTTGAATGTTGACATTGTATTTGTGTTAATTGTGGTGGTTGTAGTTTATATGCAATTGAAGTGCATTTTACATATTATGGTGTGAGATGTGATGTCCCTTCCTATGCTGTTGTGAAATAAGATGATTGATATGTGAAGTGTACGTAAGGTGAGAAATGTGTATGATGTGACTTGTGTGCATCAATCCATGGTTTATGTGTATGACTGGATTTCCAATATAGTGTTTGGTGAGATTGTGATTATTGACTAGGATGAATATTTTCCTGTATGAAAATGACGTATTGGTATGAATCGCATAAGTTGAGTGTTATGAATGTTGTTTAATGATGTATAGTATGACTCTATGTTGCTTTTGATTCAAATGATGTCTAAGACATGTGAGTTAAGTGTTTAATTGAATGACATGGTTGACACAACTGCAAAGGAACCAATTACTGATGAAATCAAACTAGAATAAGTAGGCAAATGGCCTGGGTAGACTGTTCCCTAGCCTGTTCCAAACCTACAGGATTGAATTCAAGTACTAAAAGAAAAACTAAGGTAGCAAACAGCCTGGCAAATGGTTTGCACATACTGTTTGCCAGACAGTTTGAAAACCTTGAAGGCTGTAAATTTTCTATAGGCCAAATAGTCTGGTGAATTGTCTGTCCAGACCGTTCACCAAGTAGTTCTCCCAAAATAATAGGTTTTTGAGTTCAATTGAGGTAGAAAATGTAAGGGCTAGGTATATTAACTTGTATGACTGCTTGAACCAGATAAATGGGAAAATGAAAACATGGAAGATGGCTTAAAATGGTAAATGGTTATGCATGTTAAAGTCTGGTAGTTATGTGCTTTACATTTATGTTCGTGTGCAATTGGTGTGTCGTCTGGTGGTTGGGTAAAATGATGTGGATGATCTAGCATAAATGGAATCTAGCTATATAAGAATATGAATTCATGTAGGGGTGAGAGTTGAGATTTATGCATTTTGTGTGAAGGAATGGGGACTTGACGTTCGTAGGGACCATTAGGTTCTTGTGTTACTAGGTTGTAGAATGAATTGAATCGAGATAGTTCTATTTAGTAAGAATAGTAAGAAATGTGACTTAAATTGGTGTGCATGAATGAACAATTGCGATGGAATATACGGTTGAATAGTGGCGTGGGTTAATATACACTCACAGAGTTTTAATACTTGTTTATTTTCATTTGTGGATGTGACGCCAAAAATTTCCAAAGTTCTTTTTCGACTAAAACTGATTTTTCGTAAACATTTTTTTAGAACATAAATTGTACAATATAAAATCAGGGTAATTAATACACAATGTCCTTAGTAATGCGGAAGATGGAAAAACATTTAGAATGGTAAGTAAGTAAAACCATTTATAACAAATGTATACATAGATACATAACATGCACAATACTCGCAACATTTAAACATCTGGGAGCCCGACCTTCAGTATTGCACCGCTATCCTCGCCGATCATGTCGTCCCGTCCCTAATACCTGTCGACCTGCATAGAATCCAGCAATGACAGGTGAGTATATTTTATATACTCAGTAAGGCATCCTTCAACGTCTCTACATGCTAGGGTGCAGGGGAGTCTTTAGCCATCCCGACCTATCCTCCCTAAAACAATAATGACGCCCTAAAGCCATTCCACAACAATCATACACGTGTTTGTACATTCTCTTTTACCTTTTAATCTTTCATTCGATATGTTTATTTGCTAAGAATAACATTAGCATACTTTCTATATTCATTTGGGCATTATTCGAGCAAAAATAATTTTTCTGCACATAAAAAACGTGGGTATAGGCAATCGTAACGTTCATTATTAAACCACAGGCAACTATACAACTTCAGGCCGAGAATAACGTGTGTTACCATCATGGTAACGTACGTTATTCACCTTAATGTGGTTTATTTATTCAGTAACGTACGTTATTGGATTTCCCGCAATGAATAATGTGGGTTTTTATCTTAGTAACGTACGTTACCTTAGCTTAACGTACATTAATATGGACATTAACTTACGTAAAGTCCACTCAGTACCATTTTGTCCATTCTTTTATTTCTCTATGTGACTTAACCATTTCATGCCATTCAAGGCTTATCAAACTACCCCTACTAGTCTCATAATCACCCATTTTATACCTCATTAATCAACATGCCATACCTTTAATTACACACTAAAAAATAACACATATAAACACTTAATCATCTTTCCATCACTTTCTCTTTTCATTATCATTTTAAAACACTTACCATCAATTCAAACCCAACCTTCCTAAAGTTTAGACATCAATCCCATTCAATTTGTTATCATATTCATCCAAATAACACACACACAATTCCTTACTATAACATAAACACAATTTTCCTTGAGCTCCCAATCAATCTATCCATGCACATACAAGCGATAACCCACACATAAGTACATCTCAAACCAATCTCTTAAACCTCTTATTAACCCATTTTACACTTCTAGAATCCACACAACATTGTTTAAGCAATCAATTTAATAATGGTACAGTCGTACATAAATCATCATACACCAGAGCAAACAACTCAACCACATTAAATCAACCTTCATAGCCAAACCATGAAACATATCCACAAATCAACATGTATATAATTCTTTATAGAACATAAGATAAGGCATGCATAAACCACGTCACAGATTCATTCAAGACCGCACATCCTTCAATCATGAGTCATTGAGTATGATTCAGAATAAGACATAATCATATAAGATCAATCCATTCATATAATTCATACCATAACATGCATGTCTTGCACAGGATACAAATCATAAATAACTCATATCATACAAAAGCTCGTACGCATTCATTCTCAATGCCAATCAATAACGTGTATGCATAATGAATGCCAACGAGATGCTAATGCAATGCTAATGAATTGCCCACACATATGTAGACCCCGGGGTTTCAAATCATCGGGTCAAGCCCGGCATCAAATTATCGAGCTCTCGCTTGGAATCAAGTCATCGGGACTGGCCCAGAATTAAGTCACATTTGGGCTAATCCCCCATATCATTCATCAGGACTGGCCCATAATCAAGTCATTGGGCTAATCCCCCATTTCTTTCCAATACGAGCCATAAGCTCCCTTTTTCACAAATGCATGAACATACACGTGCCCATGCCAACACAATATAATATGTATGAATGCAAATCCATGCAATTCATCTCAATATTTTTCCTCTTAACATATGCGCATGAATGTTTCGTAAAACATACATATCTCAGCACATGCCAATCATGCTCAATATAGCCAAATCGGCATCAACAACATATACTCTGTAACTCACAAAGAGTTCATACATTTGTAAATCAACAAGGAACACTCATATCAAGCAAATGTGCGCTCACACACAATTCCTTATATTGTCAACATATATTAACATATTCATCAAACAATACGCATATCGCACAGTAACAACTTTCATATTTTCAACCTTACTTTACTATAAACCTTAAGCTTATATTCGTACCACAATTTAAGTTGATAACTCAAGAAAACATAGAAATCACATTATTCCAGTCATACAATCTTTCCAAGAAGGCACATAATTTCATCACATTCAAAACCTCGCATATCTCATACTCGCATACATTTGCACAAGTTTCACATGGATCAAATCATCCAAATTTGCATTCATAACATGCTTCTTCATATTACACTGTACATTCCATGCGCACTCAAGACCTTTCAACCACCATTCATGTACACATATTTAGTTCATTAGAACCCAATTCAACACAACATAATCATTTCCACAATTTGCAACATTGTCGAACAAGCATACCATTGAAAATCACATTCATTAGTTGCCTTTCCATACATTTCATACACTTTGTACACTTTTCATATTCAATTCATTTTAATTTTCACATCACAATTAATCATACAAGGAAGAATCAACCAATCACAAGTGTAACATCTCAAGTAAGTGGCAAAAAAGCACTTACCTCGCGCTCCCGCGCCTCGATTTGGCCCCAATTCTCCGATTCGAGTTCCGTTTTTCAAAACAAACACACATTATAACACATTTTACATGCTAATCAACATTCTATACTCATGTTTCTATTTATCTCATAAATTCTCAAGAATCCTGAAATTTCCCCCAAACCCTTAAATTCTCAACCTTGTCTAAATCTTGTGTTTTTGGGTTGAAGACTTAGGGAAACAT
>CANYCX011604827.1:0-11606 GCA_948193385.1 Breynia disticha f. nivosa | reverse complement strand
TAAGAGTGAACAGACTATGCAACACTCAAATTAATGGTAAAAAATTGGTGAAATGAGCGAAAATTTAAGTTTAAATTAGATTTTTTTTGTCAAATGCGGGTTTTATTTGAACCGGCGAGTCACGGGTCAAACGAGTTTTGCCGGGTTTTATGTCATTTTGGTCTTTAGTGTCATTCCGGACCGGTTTATTAACTGGGTCACCGAAATTTTGGTTCGACTGGCCGGATCGGTCTAAATTTTAAAATACTAGTTAAGAGAATGAATAAAAAATAATATTTTAAATATGATTTAATAGAGTATTGTTGGATGCTCTAAGTCTTCAGCATTTCACGCCTCAACCAAGCAGTATACAGAAATCAAATACAACTAGCATAATACCCGTACTATGTACGGTTAATCTTATAAAAAAAATATAATCAAAATTTATAATATATAATTTAATAAGAAACTTCATTCTTTTCCTCATTATACCTTTTAGATTCGTAGCTTCTCTTTCTGGTTTATATGCTTGGAAAACAAGCACAAGTGAAGATGAAAACAGGAGCTTCAAACTACATTTTTCTATGGGAAGGTTGCCTCTTGTCATGCTTCTTGATTGATTATGTGCTATGAAAATATTAGTTCCGACCGTCTCTATCTTTAATCAAAAGCATAGCAAGTCTTGATAAAAGAAATGAAAGTACAATAAGTAGCATGTTATTTGAAAGCTCGTTGTCATCAAACAGTCAAAGGACCTGGTGCAAGAAATGGTGAATATAGAGCATCCAAGACCTTAAAAAACCTTTCTTATGTTTTTGGAAAAGTATAATCAATTGTAATTATAAAACTCAGAATTTACTATGTTTATCTTCACAGTAATTGAGTTATTTTCATGCTACAATCAAATCTTCAAGTTCCACGATAGGATGTGCATACTAAAAATTGATTTTTGATGTTCTTAAGATTTGTCCACAATTTGTGAGAAAATTAACTGTAAAGCAATGCATAAATGCACTTATTCTAAAAATATCACAACTATCCAATTTGAAGAAAGAACTAACAAACTTGAAACTGAAAAGATAAACAAAGAATTGTACCCTTCTTATTTCAGCAGTTGAAACAGAATCATATGAGCACCAACCTCCTCCCTCTTCAGATCTTAGTACAACAAAAATCATGTCAAGTGAATATCAGAACAGAAGATAATAGAATATACAACAATCAAAAAAATAATTACTCCTTACCAGCTCTCTTATTACAACATTCTCGCCAAGAATTACATATAGGCCCATCACAATAAAGTTCACCAGCAATAACTCTTGCACACCCACCTTCAAGAATAGAATTGACTTTGGAGAAGCTTCTCTGTTAATTGAGTTATTCGTCGGAGTGTTCGTCCATCTCGCAGCAGCATAATAAGCTTCTTTGAAGCACAAAGAAATACACAAGAAGATAAAATAAAACGGTAACCAAAACTTTATCTGTTAATCAGCAAAAACCAGAATCCTCATCACATAAACTGTATAACTTTTCTCCAGCTGCAAAAACATACAATTCTTTTGTATAAATCAAGAAGCACAAACGAAACGTAAATATGGGCTCAAATAAAATTCTCTTATGATTACCTCATAGCTTAAGAGAATTTGAAAACACTACCGCAGTGTAACTGCTCATCTTAACTTATGCTAACAACATCCATAGCCTGCATTGTTGCATTGTACTTCTTAGAATCATCAACACCATCCAACTCATAATAGTTCGACCGATTCAGGATTCAGATAAAGAAATCCTAATTTGTATTTCTTAATATCCTGGCAATAACAACATCCATAACATTCGATATTTATTGTCGTAAAGTTTGTTACAGAAGAACATATTAACAAAACAACTAAAAGACCCATTACTGCTTCAGGAGCAACACAGCACATAGAAACAGTGATAATTTCTCTTAGGATCAGAAACTTGACACACTCATGATCTTTCGGGCAAATAAGTTCTAATTGTAGCTCCTGCAATTCTTCCCCTTGAATCAAACTGAATCTTCACAAATTTACCAAAGCGACGGGCACACCCAAGCCACACAAGAATGAATATAATCACCAAACATGTGTAACAGGAGAAAATGTGTGAATTCATCGCAAGTTTTCATAGATTGTTCCATCTTGAGTTATTATTTTGAACAATCTTTCAGTTACCAAATTTTTTAGAACAAGTTGGACTACAATGCAATTTGCCAAAAAACATATAATTAATTACCATTAGGTAGTTTTCACATAGACTAGTTGACTTTTACTCAAGGACTTGTTGCTGTTCAACACTTCCCTTCTGCAGTAACTCTCCCTCCCATTTAAGCAAGATAACGCATAAGCAACTTTTTGCTTTCTGAAAATGAAGCAATGAAGTTTACTTTAGCCAACATGAAAATGAAGTTTACTTTTGCAGCAATGAAGCAAGTGGAAAGGACAAAGATAAGCACTAAATTGTAAAAACAAAGTACCTGTGAGTAGCTATGCAACAACAATGGGATAAAAGTGTGAGAGACACAAATTATAACCAAATTGTAATCAATTTCGTGAAGGTGCATTGATCAGAAAGAGATATCCATCCAATTGAATTTTAAAATGTCAAAGTTGATACAAAGACCCATTCATTTTGATTTTTGAAACGTAAAAAGTGAAATGAAGACTCCATTTCCTGAAGGTGTATTGATTGCGAGAAGAGACACATTTATTTGATTTTTGAAACGTAAAAATTGACACAGAAATTTAATTTTTGAAACGTAAATTATAATAACACACTTCCTAAAGAACATCCCAATAGTGCTTCAGTAAATTGGCACACGTCAACTAAATAACTTGACACATGTCAATTTCTGGTTTAAAATTCTAAGCTTTTATATATATATATATAGATTCTTATGACTCGCTTAGTTCATGGGTTTGAATGGTATAGTATAGTATTGTTAAATAAGAACCATACTTGTTTAATGTTTTTTAATGGATAGTATTGATTGTATAGTTATTTCATGGGTTTAAAATCTTAATAAAACCATCAAATTCAAACCATCAAATTGGTGAGTTATGGTTGTAATGTTCTTTAAACCATACAATTGGACTATATCATACCTAACAATAGTTTAATGAACCATGAAACAAGCAAAGTGTTAGTACGTGTTTGAAGATTAATTTTGTTTAACACCATTCTTAGTGTTTTTTTCTCGAGTGATAACGGATTTAGAAATTTTTTAGTAAAATAAAAATAAACGAGTTAAAAATAGTAAGTAAAAAAAATACTATTTTTACTTACTATTTTACAATGGGTTGAGATTTTTTAATACAGAATTATCATTTAAGTACTTATTATTGTTTGCCTTTTGTAGAAGGTGACAAACGTCGTCCTTTCCTAACAACAAAAACACGAACGAAATTAGAAAATTAAAATAGATGCGAGTGTGACAGGAATTTTTATGTTATTCCAAATAATAAAGTAAAATAAATGCAATGCGCAAAATGTTCAAGCAATCAAACGATTGACAAAATGAGAAAATTAGGACGATCTCTTTCCAATGGTCATTGATTCAATGAACGCGAAATCATCAAATCGAAAATAAATAAATAACAAGAAACTTTATATAACGGTAAATGTAAGAACAATGTAGAAAAAGAGAGCTTGTCAATGGTTGAAAAAAACTGTAAAGTAGAAGCAAGGTTGTTGTTTGATGATAGGTGATGAGTGTTTTCTTCTTTCACTTTTCTGGCGAGAATTGCCTTCCTTTGGCGGCAGAATTATTTCCTTTGGCGAAAATACTTTCCTTTGGCAATGTCAATCAAATCTTCTGCAAATATCCTCTTAATTTGTCCTACCAAATATTCCTCAATTATCTTATTTCCTTAATTCTTACCAGATCTTGGTAACAAAATCGGGGCTCGAAACCTTCGTGGGCTCTCGTCCAATTATGTCCATTGGCATAAATTATTTTAAGCCCAAACAATTGCCCTCCAACATTAAGAGGCTTAATGTGCATATTAAGGTTCTTGATGTTGCTTCCTTCACCATCCATATTCAGAATGAGGCTTGGAGTCCAATTTGGGAAATTGGACTACCGGTTTTATTGGGATAGTACATAACGCATCCATCGAACTTGACTTGGGTTGATCTTCTCCGAGTCTACAGAAATGTTACGAGCCAAGGGGTTCCAAATTATGTCTGTACTGAGGGTATTGACATTTTCAAATTGAAAAAACATATTGAATCTCATTCTTCGAGTTCCAGCGTGGGAAACCATCACTCTGTTCCTCCTACCCAATACTCCCTATGAACCACTCTCAATTCATTTCCCAATCCCCAAAAACAAGCCATAATCCTCTTCAAACCCACAAGTGTGTCCCTCTACTTCGAACCCAGGATGCCCAGCTGTCCCTCGCCATTTCCCCTCTTGCCGTACCGATCGTCCATCAACGTCCGGCCACCGAGCACCGACTCGCGACGCCCAAACAACGTGCAAGGATCCTCGTGCCGAGCTACCGCAGCACGGCTCTACCTTACTCCTGCAATCCGCCCCGCGCGTTGTTTCGCTCGGTACACGTGACGAAGGCCCGACCAACCCTCCGCGACGTCTAGACGCTACTGTCGCCTCTCTCGACCCGCGTGGCTTTCCTTCCTTTCTTGTGAGGTCCTCGAGCAACCTCCCGGAGGAAGGACCTCTTTGGTCGTGTCCGGTCCGGCGCGCCCTTCATCCGGCCTCCTTCCTCTTCCAAGGGAGTTGATTACTTCCTCAAGCTCATAATTTGTTCTCTATCTGTCGGACCTCAGGTGAGTTTCTGTGCCTTTCTTATCTACTTAACTGGCCAGAGGCCAATGTTAACTTTTAGTGCTATGTAGGTTTTTCTAAGGTCTATAGCAGGGGAACTACAAGAACATACTTTGGTTTTTAAATGTCTGAAGATAGGATTATAGTGCTAGTTAGCTTGGAATTTGTTGCTTTGTTTTTATACACTTTGCAGGTTTGAGTATCCCAATTACAAGGGAGACTCTGCGAAATTTTCGTGAAAAATCTCTGATCTTTACTTGGTTCATGGCAGAGTCTGTACCTATTCCCAAAGATACACCGGTGGGCCACTTAGCTGAACCTTCCACTCCTTTGGCATAGGTTTGCACTAGCTCTTTCCTCAAGTACATCGGCTTACTTTTGCGCTAAATGTTTATGTTAATGCAAATCTTTCCAGGGAATGGATTCAGGTGCTGCACCTCCTTCATCTCCTGCTCGAGGACCCTCGGCATTGACTATAGCACCCACCATGGTACATTCTCCCATTTCACATCCGTTTCCTTTAGCCAAGGATGAACGTCTAGTTCTTACCTTAAAGGATGCCATGACTCCCAGGTGAATGTGTTGTTGGGCCCCAGTGACAAAGAGTTACTTTGCTTGGGTTGAAAAGTTGTCTCCCCACTTCCATTCCCTGTGGACATCTATTGTTATTGCTGACTTTATGAAATTAACATCCAGGCTCAACCAGGTTTATCCCCACATGGTTACTGATGCTCTGAAGTTTTGGAGTCGAGGATGTAACGCCTTTTTATTTCCTCACGGTCCGATGTCCGTTACTATCCGGGACATCATTGCCATTGCATGACTTCCACTTGAGGGACACGAGGTTCAGTGCATTATTATTCCATCTTCCAGCTTCGATGAATCTCCATTTGCCTCAGCTGCAGACGCTCTTTACAAAGGCAATACTTTTACTTCGATAAGTTTCTTCTCTGGTATATTTACTTTGTGACCTTAGTTCTTTCTGACTTGATTTGTCTTCTACAGGTTTTGGCCATTGGCACTAATTTCTCCGATGTCAACCAAGAACATTTTGCTTTCTTATGGTATTTGGTGTGTCAATTCTTGATAGATAGCAATAGCGGCCGACTATCGAAGGAAACTCTCCCTCTTGTGTATGCCATGTTGTCTGGCAATAAAATGGCTTTGGCTACCATCCTTTTGGCCAACTTTTATAGACAAGCTTGCATATCCGTCTCGGAACAACCACTACATTCTCTTCTAAGGACTTCCTGGCTTCTGCAACTCTGACTTTTCCTCTACTTTCCAGAGTTAAGAAACTCTGATTCACTAGTTCTAAACACCATTCCTGCTAGGTTTTGGGTAGCTAACTGCAAATGTTCCTTGGACCCCGGCCAAGTGGGAGGGTATTTTATGAGGCTTATTGCAAAAAGTGCTCATCCGAGGTTTCTATTTGGCTCTGATAATAGTCCGCTCTCCCACCATTGCAATGTTTTTTGGATAGTGTCTCTCCAGTATTTTACTCTCCACACCTTTTTTGTGAGCAGTTTGGTCTAACTCAAGGTATCCCTGGAGATGCGGCCCGCCACTTCTTTTCCAAAGATTCTTACACCTTCGAGGATGAAGCAGCTTACCATAAATGGCTCTCAGCCAAGCTAGTGGACAAGAAAACTTATCCTGTCATTCCAGTGAATTCTGATACTGTCTGAGCCTCGTTCGCTCTGTGGTGGTCAAAAATCTTTCAGAAGATTACTGGTAAGTCCTTCCTCTTTAGCTTTATTCGTCTATCTTATGCATTTAATGTTAATAAGTCTATATTCCTGTGCAGGTGCCGACAATCTGACTGACCTCCCTACTGTTCCTCTAACTTCGTCCTAAAAAATGCCTACTTCTTTACCCAAAACCATTGCTGGTATATGAAGCTCTTTTTAACTTTTTTGTCTATCGATCTTACCTCAGATTTATCTTTAAAACTAAACCTTCCATATTTGCAGTAGTCAAACCCAAACGCAAAGCAAAAGTGATCTCTGCTCCTCCAGCTAAGCTCCAAAAATCCAGCATGATTTCCTTTGGTGGAAGTTCCAAAAAAACCACCCTCTTCTCCCTTTCATGTAGACCTGGACACCGAAGACCGTTCTGGGTCTGAAGACCAGCCTGACTGCCCCATCAAGCAAAAGGAAACGAGTGACAGGCCTTCCTTACCTGGGAAGCCAGTTTCCCAACTCTGTGCACTTCATGATAGTACTTTTGCAGAACTGAAATGCTTGATTGCTAGTGTGGTTGAGGAGGACACACCATCTCCTCCCAATCTTCCAGTATCTCCTCCAGCTCCAGTGTTCCCAATAGCGGCTCCCTCCACAGTTTCATCTCCTGTGACTACTCCTTCGCCTTTATTAGTGGTCGACATTCTAATATGTCCTGACTTTATTATCTGTGATGGTTGGACTTGTGTATTGATCTTTTGCTCTTTCAAGCTTTAGGTGAGAGGCACAATAGAGCGAATGCTCTTATGTCTCAGGACTAGGCGAATCCACTGGCCGCTGTTAATTTACAAAACATGTTCACTTCTCCCCTCCAACCTTCCCTTGGGGCGATCTCTGAAGAGGACATTGCTATAGCTAAAGGTGTTCTTCAACAAATTCATGACCTAAGACTTTCTTCTGTGACTTCTAAGACATCTAGGTCAGCTGCTGACGCCATTGACATGCTTCTGCGTTCCGATCTGACCACCATGCAGAAATCCTACTGCGAACCCTGCGAAATCGAATTATAGTTTTATCCCGGGATTTTAACTCTGCGGTGTCAGAGAAGAACAAGGTGGCTCTCAGATGTCTCAGTTCTAAGATCTGAACAATGTTTATGAGGCTCAGCGTCAGGGCGTTTAGGACATTACATCTGACTTTGTTGCGCAACGAGCGGTCATTGATGAATAGTTGGCCACTATGGATATCTAGAGGGAGGAGATTCGCACTCTGGAAGGGAAGCTATCGGAGATGGAGTCTGTTGTTGCAGGTGGATTGGGGTCTTTGGACGAACTAGCTCGGCGCTTGAATAAAGCACGCTCCACCACCACCCAGGAAGGCAAGAAACTTCGTAGTCTTCTCTCGAGTGTCTCGGCATGTTAGGAGCAACTGCATGAGCTAGAGGACATCCCAAAGGGCTATCAAATGTAATAGGGCAAGTAGGTCCAGACAGCACTGCAACCTTTTTATGATCATCTTTTGTGTCTATATTTTGCTAGATGTGAACATTCTAGGCATTTATATAGGTGTCAGCTCATGGTACACCGTATATTTTGAACTTTTGGACTAAACTAATCTTTAACCCAACATTAACCTTTACATTTGATAGTGATTGGTGGCCAGAGGCCATCTTTATCCTTGTTTGATGATTTATGGGTTATATTCATTTTTACTTGAAATGGCCTGAGGCCGATTATGCCAGGTTCTAGGTTGCTGAAAGTTTATGTCCTATCTTGATTATGCTCAATCGCCAAAGGCCTATTGGCTATTTAGGACTTGTTTGCAGGCTTATTTATTTGTTTATTTTTATTATAACATTTGCCTCATGACTTGAGTCTCTGTTCAGATTTAATCATTTATGCT
Source organism: Breynia disticha f. nivosa (assembly GCA_948193385.1). Classification (NCBI taxonomy): domain Eukaryota; kingdom Viridiplantae; phylum Streptophyta; class Magnoliopsida; order Malpighiales; family Phyllanthaceae; genus Breynia; species Breynia disticha. The sequence continues at coordinate 3,233 of CANYCX011604827.1, read as the reverse complement.
AACCTTTGTTTGAAATGACTTAAAGCCACTTTCTTGTATAGGTTTCATGAGCTTGATTGGAAGCTCTTGTTTACTTCATTTGGCCGGTTATATCATGGTGGCCTAAGGCCGACCACTTGCATATTTGAGTAATGTTTGTTACCTCTCACGACCTGATGTAATCTTGTAACAGGTGATTTATGCTTTGTCAATGGCCAGAGGCCAACTAGCCATAGGTCTTTAATGCGGGTTTGCTTTAAAAAATGCTAGATTTAAATTCAAGTCTTCCCAATTTTTTATTAAATACACATTGATCCTCTTTCTTGTCAATAAAATATTCAATTGGATTAGTTAAATTATAAGTAACTAGTTATAATACCTGTTCGATGCGGTAGAATACTTTATATTATGATTGTATTAGTTTTATTAATTTAAATTATAGTATATTATTTGATAAGTTATTTTATGTAAAAGATAATTTTAATAAAAATATTTAAAATATAATAAATACAAATATTTTATGTAAATAAATTAGTTTATTAGGGAAATAAAAGATTTTTACTAATTAATATTTAACAAAAGATATTTCACAAATAATTTGTTATAGAAAGTTTAATAAAAAAATATTTTTCACTAAAATTATTTAATTTAGGAGAATTCAAAATTCTTACTAAATAAGGTACAATTTCATGTAATAATTAAGTTAAAGATCAAATAAAAAATGTTATTTCTAATTTCAATTTTAAAAATTCTATAAAATTACACATCATTTAGTATTAATTAAAGCGTATTCTGCTTTATATTAATATATAGATTGATGGTGAATGAAAATTATATTTATGAAATAATATGAATTGAGTGCAAAAAGAACTTATTAATTGATGAAGAAAATTTTTAATTTATGAAAAAGAATGTTAAGACTTAAATTATAAGATATGCACAATTCGATAATCTTAATAATTTAGAAAATCTTATAAGTAATATAGCTATTTGATGAAACTAATGTTGCGTTTTGGTTTTAGAATTAAAAATGTAGTCAATGCATGATCTCATTAGTATTTAGGAATGTATGATTTATTATTTATTTTAAATGTTAAGCTCTGCTAACGTATTGGTTTTGTGTCATTTATTTTTTATATGTATTAAAAAATTTAAAAATCGCCCTCTTAAAAAAATTCTGGTTCCGTCACTGGCGTCAACAACAAGAAAAATCAGCAGCTCCGTACTTGAGTTGACATGTTAAGGCGTCAACAACAAGAAAATGACTGATGATTCGCGAAAATACAACGACAAATGGAGTTGTACTTTTCGCGTTCACACGTTGATGCCAATGGTTCCGCATCTCACCAATAAGTGCCATCTCTGGCCCACTCGTAGGATAGTTGTATATATATACTTTTCTTATTTGTGCCGTACATTATGCGTTTTTTGATTTTATATAATATTTTTTTATCTTAATATTCAATTTAATATTTCTTTTATAATTTTTTAATAATTAATTTATAATATTATTTTTATTTTTAGTCGAATATTAGAGTCAACTCTAAAATATTTAGCGTTTATGTCTAAATTTAATGTCAACGTAAACTCTAAAAATTAAATTTTTAGCCTATTTCAATTAGCTCCATTTGACGCCCAATACATTTAAATAGTGTTTGGTATGAAATGAAAATGGAATTGATTTGATTGGTAAATAAAATCAAATGAAATTTATAAGGAATTGTAATTGTAAATCTAATTCAATTGTTTGGTATAACCTGTAAATTCTGTAATTTCTGAATACAACTTTTGTTTGGTGTGGTTAAGATTCTAAAATTATTTATAAATTATGGCTAAAATATCCATTTAAAAAAATGTAGAGAGGAAATGAAGGTTAATTTTATAAATAGTTCTTGATTTTGGATTTAGAATTTCAAATCTTAGTACTTTAGCTTGGATTTGCAAATTTATTTTTTAACACATTTTCAATTCTTTCATTTGCAAATCCAAGATTTCATTTTTAAAAAAAAGTGCAAACCAAACAACAAAATTTAGGATTAGAAATGAATTTCAAACAAATCTATGAAATTCCTCCATACCAAACACGCCGTTAGTATAAAAAATCATGTATTTTTTGTCAAAAAAGTTAGACGCTAAATACTTATAGTTTTATAGTGGCAGTTTGAACTTCTAGTGCTATATATAAACTAGTTTGTCTTTTTACGACTCTTCACCAGAAATTAGAACACAAGCGACAAATTCCTTCGCTTTGCTGCGAAATTCAGGTAACAGTTATTGATGAGGATGTTTACAAAGTTTCAGTTGCTTTTTCCTCTTTGAATGTCGAAAAAAATTTGTGGAAAAAAATAAGAACGATACATGTGCTTGACGATGAAGAAGCTCATTTTGTTTAGAAACACAAGTTTAGAAGGGACTAGATTTTGAATCATGACGTTTTTCTGTTTCTTTAGTGACATAAATATTAATAAAATTAAATTTGTTTTGTTTGTGTCGTGTCATAGTCATATGCTAGTAATCAATGATGTTGTATCGGAAATTGACATTTCTGAATTTATTATTACTCACTCCCAACTTCAATCTCGCATTTTAGCAAATTGCTGTACTACAATGCTACACGAAAAGAGAAACGTATAATACATACAAAAATGGGCACGTCCACACAGAATCTCTCTTGCAATTTTAGCTTTGTGACTTTTGTATGCATGCTTTGCTTTGGATGAAGTGTCTTACTTGCGAACATTTGTTTTCTCGTTGCATTTAAGAATCTGAATAATGATAATTAAATGCTCCTAACTTGCAAAATTGGTAGTGGAATCTGTCGAAATTGATAGGTTTTTGAAGGAATGTCGTTGCATTTCCCGGTCTTTTTCACTTCAAACAGATTGTTCAAAATCAACTGAAAGTTCCATTTATGGCTTCAAGTTCATTATCGCATTTTAACGAACAAGTTAAGGAGCCTAAGAAAGAATCTATACTTTCCTGTTATACCTTTAATCCTTGTCTTGATTCTTTGCTTTGGTTCCACGGTATTATGTATTCCCACTTGTTGTCTTATCATTGCTTGTGCTGCAAGGAATCCATCATAGCATTCATAATTTAAATCCTGATGAACGGTTTTTCTCATTTTTTAAGCTTTGTGGTAATTGTTGTTGAATTGATAGGTTTATTGGGAATGGCGGTATTTGTGGATTCATTTGTAGGTGTGATATTACAGGAGTTGTTAAGGGTGATATTAGAAGCGAAGAAGAAGGCTA
>CANYCX011604822.1:0-10029 GCA_948193385.1 Breynia disticha f. nivosa | reverse complement strand
TCATAATTAAATCAATCAGATTCTTAATATAATGATTGAAAGTCGGTATTTTTTTGATAAGTTTCTCTCTCAAATACATTTTTACATGCATAAAACTAATGTGTTACATATGTACTCGTGCCCTGAGAATACAGGCTTATATAAAAAGCCATCTAGCAAAAGTAATAAGAAAGGAAGACACACATAAGATACAACAAAAGAACACAATCACAACCACTGAGCGAGTAGATCAACTGGCGTAGGATTATTTTAGTTTAACCAGAGATCTCGAGTTCGAGTCCTGGGTACGCAGCTGCGTTAAAACTCGGTTGGGAGAGCTTTGCCGCCCTTGTGGTCCTGCCCGACTCGAACGAGGATTAGTTTGGGATGCCCAAGATATCTCGTAGTTTAAAAAAATAAGAACACAATCACAAATCGGCAAAAACATTCAAACTTAATAACTCAAATACCACTGACAATCAGTAAACCCGAAAACCAAAACTCATAACTAATCAACTGAACTGAGACAATTTTATACAAAGAAGCAGAACACGAAATTGGAAGGAGAGGAGCTCTTCTCAACATTTTTGTTTGTCACGCAAACTTGCTAGCTAATGGAGTGTTTTTTATATTTAACTAAGTATTTAAAAATTCCAATTACATTTTTAAGGTTAATTTCTTCTTTTTTTTTGAAATGGTATATGGTTTATAATTTACTTTGAAAATATAATTCTACTATATGTAAAAAGAAGCATATTTTGCAATAAGTTCCAAACCTTAGTATGTAGATTCAAATAATTCACATACATTAAATAATACAACAATGACGATAAATCCAATCAATTTATACTTTAAGTGATACTGAAATTAACTCTAGCTGATATGGTCAACCCAATCCAGGTATGATATACCCTAATTTCACCAACCCATCATTGAACCACCCTTTATTTTCTTCATTGATTCGACTTATTTAAAACAAACAAACATTCTCTTTTCTTTATTTGAATATGTAACTGCCCTAACTTCAAATGAAAATCCAACTTTTCACACAAAGCTCCAAATCAATTTGCATTCTAGTGGAATGTTTGGTACTGACAAACAATGCAAATGCATGTGTTTTGCCTAAAATGTGAAGCCCTACCCTTCCTCAATCGTTCCTACCCCACCTTCAAGCTTCAGCTCTAATAAATACATGAAGTTCACATCCTTTGCAGCATAGTGGCCAATGCAACTGAAGGCTAAAGGAGTTCGATGGGTGCGCCATTTACAGAACTAGTTCAGCGACTGAACCTCCTATTCAGGAGGTTCCGCTGGCGTCGGTGGTGCATGGGCCCCACCGATATTGGTCTCCCTTCGCCACCGTTTATAATGTTATAAGTCTGGTCTTTAGTACTGCAATTGCATTGCAAAATCAAATTTTGGAGAAATCAATGCTTTATTCATTGTTTATACACACACACCTTGGCACCTCTGACATTTGAATGAATCATGGTGAGTATGGAAATATGATGGTTTTACCATTAAACACCTCGAGATGAATTTTATTTTGTTGGAAAACAAACATGTTTTTCTAACGTTTCCAATCAATACATGCGGAATTTAGACACAAATATTGTAATGTCCTTAAATTTATTAGAATTAAAGTATATGAAAAATAGCTTAAAATATGATCGAATCGGACAAGAATAGGAAAAATTCAGAAAATCAGCAGACAACACGGGCTAAGCACGACCTCGTGCTCATGCCAGTTGAACAGCAGGACATCGTGCTCATATCTGGGAATTGGCACAACCCTGTGCTGAATTTATTACAAAACGAGATCGTGCACGCTTAAACAGAAACTTGTACTAAGTTGCACGGCACGACTTGTAGTACGACCTGTGGCCAAGGACGTGTGGACTGGGAATGTATGAATAACCGACTGTTTCATTTGTAAATAGAACGAAATTTTTAGAGAAGCATGAGTTTAAGCTGTTGAAACCATAGAACAACTAGAGGAAGTGTTTAAGCAAGAGGAAACATCAATTCTTGCTCAAAATAAATAGAAAAACAAATTAAGGTAAGCTATGTGATTGATATTGAGTATATGAAGAAGTTGAGCTTGCTGTGAATTGTTGTTTAGATAATTAAAAACTGAATTGGTTGCTGAAATTGTGTAAGTTAGCTAATTTAGGGTCAGCTAACTTCATATGAAGGATTTAAATTAATTGAACTATAGTTTGGACGAGCTTAGTGGAATTTTGGTTAGTATAAAGGCTACTGAGAAATTGAGGTCTAAGTTAAAGGCTGGGTTTGAAGATTTTAAGTATGTAATCAGTTAAGAAATCAAGTCAGTAACGACCTTTATATGTTTATTTCGTATAGGAGGATCTATACGCACTTTGGATCGAAGTTGAGCCCGACACTGACTTCGTACGATAGTCGAGGTAAGTTTTCTTACGCTTACTAGTGATAAAGTTAGTACTTAAATGTTCTTAGGAACTTGGGTGGATGATTTTATAAGCTATGTGTGCTTAATTATGTGTGTTTAGTATTTATGCTCATATGTAATATGTTCTTATGAACATTATTAGCTTGGATTATGATTGTTTCTTTAAGATGTTCTTATATGAGCATTATTGAGAGGATTATGTTGCTATGGCATGATTTGTTCTTGCCTTTGATATTTATATGAGATTATAATAGTATGCTCTTTTGGCTATTGTCCTTGATAATATTGATCCATGGTTGATTTATGGTTGATTGATTGAAAAGAATATGAATTGCTTTGTTGAGCTTACACTTGATATGATTTAGTGGCCATATGAATGCATTTGATTCATTATGTGTTGCATTGATTGTGTGACACTTGGTTGATATCCTAGGTTGGACCTGAGGATAATATTCTGAGCTGAGCTTGATGACGAACTGCGTTCGATGCCGGTCTGAGACCGATGATATTTCGAGCTAGGCTAGATGCCAAACTGGGCTTGATGCCGGTCTGGGACCGAGGAAAAATGATATGAAAAGAAAAAGAAAAGAAAATGAGAAAGTACCACCCCGGAGCATATCGTATGTGAATTGCATTGACATTCACGTGCACTTGATGTGGCATTCATAATTAGCATCATTATTGATTACTATGTGATATATGAATGTTGATTTGGATATGAAAATGAGATCTTTGCTTGTGATGTATGTATATGTGCCTTAGTATGTTTTAGTTGATTGATATGGTTGTTTAAGCAAACAAGTGTGTATTATGTGTGTTTTGGATATCATTCATTGTTGGTATGGTAAAGAATTTATGCTGGATATGCATGATTATGAAAAGGACTTGTTTGCTGTGAAATTGGAACTAACTGAAACAGATTGCACAAAACAGAAGCTCAGAATGCCCATCGTACTGACTAGCACGTTCTCGTGCTTAGGCCAATTTTATCAGCATGTTCTGTGCTTAAATAGAATATGAAAGAATAATTTGAGCACGACCCCGTGCTCTATAAGGCACAAATCGTGCCATCTGGGAATGAAAGAATGAGCACGACCTCGTGTTCATTGAGCGCGACCCGTACTTACTGGAAATTCCCCTGCATTTCATTTAAACAGAAAACTGTTTATCATTTACTGAGTATTTATATATACTCACCTCTGTTTGATTGTTTTAATGTTGTGCAGATCGTAGGTAGTTACTTTTGTATTGGAAATTTGCTGTGATCATTTCCAGAGCGATATGAGTCTCAGAGGTCTGGGCTCTAAAGTTTTGTATTTTAATTTTTTACATTCGTACATGTATGTAGATACAAGCATATGGATGTTTGAATATATTTTCAAAGTTTATTTCCATCATTCGCTTTTGTATTTATCTTATAAATGGTTTTGGGCCAAGATTTATAAAAATGGAGTGTATCATATTTACTCACTTCTCAAAATTGTTTTGCTTTAATTATTAAATTATTTCTTTAAAATTGTGTTGAATAATTGGATAAATAGTTTTAAAAATTAAGTTCCACATTTAGTGGTATCAGAGTAGGGATTAAATTCTTTGCGTACTGTGTCAATGATTTTCATTGCATGTTGATTTGAAAATCTGAAAGGTTTGAAACTTTGATTTTATAACAGAGAGATGAAGCCTATAGACGACATGATCACACAACTAATTCCAGAGAGTTGGTAGAGGGATAGGGATCAGCTCCAGTACCTCCTGAGCAGTTGGCACAACCTACGATGCATATACCCTCATATGATCCTGCATATGCTCCGTTCTGAGAGATGATGCAGAAAATAATGAGAGACTAGTAGAGAGATTCAGGTAGTCAGCAAAACCTGAACATTGATAAGAACTTTGCAGAGGTCAAAAAACATGAGGCTAAAACCTTTGAGGGCACGACTAATCCAGCCGAGGCAAAGGACTAGCTGAGACATACAGAGACGATTCTTAATCGTCTTAGGTGTAACTCTGAGCAAAAATTGAGGTATACCACTTCTCTACTCGAGAAAGCAGTCTGGAATTAGTGTGAATAAATTCACAATAGCCACCAGGATCCTCCGGTATTGACTTGGGCAGATTTTTTGAAAAAGTTTGCAGATAAGTATACTCCTCCACTATATTAGAATAAAAAAAGATTGAATTTTTAGAGTTGAAACAAAATGATATGATAATTACCGAGTATAAGGCAGAGTTCACTAGATTATCTCGTTATGCTCCAGATGACGTGAATACAGATCAGAAGAGGACAGACTGATTTGAACGGGAAGGAAAGCGAGAGAAGATTTCTATGTCTAGTTCAGTTGAAGGATGTCAGAGATCAGATACCCGAGGTTCTAGAGGTATAAGCAGAGGTAGTTGACAGTCGAGAGGTAGAGCAAGAGGTAGGAGGAGTCATTCCACCAGGCCTCCTACTTATAGAGCAGAGGTACAGGTACCTATACCAGCGAGAATACTCGTTCACTGTGTTTTACTTATCATCACCCGGGTCATTTTGCCAGGGACTATCCAGAGAGGAGAGATCCTCTAGGAGTCAGTGATTCTAGATAGAGTAGTGTGGGGATGCTCAGATTATAGTATTGACTGGTGGTAGTCAAGGTAGAGGTGGACATGGTATTGGGTCTACTTATAGGGGAGGAGCAGCCTCCAGAGGTGGAGAAGGTGGGTCAGGTGGCACAGGTGGAGCTGGTGGGGCAGTTGTAGCGTTAGGGGCAGCACTACAAATCTGAGTTTATGCGATTACCAGAGATGAGACTGCAGAGGATCCAGACGTGATCACTGGTACTATTTCTATATTTGCATATGATACTTTAGTACTGATTGATCTGGGTTCTACTTGTTCATTCGTGAATGAGAGTGTAGTTGAACATATAGAAAGGAGTATTAAGCGTATGGGTTATATAGTCGTTGTATGGATGCCAACGGGAGATATAGTGCTGGTGAGACATATTTTGCGACACTGTGAGTTGCAGATTGGCGAGTTTACTTATTTAGTCGATTTGATCGTGTTGAGGATGGCTGAGTTTAGGATTATATTAAGGATGGATTGACTGTCAAAAAATTAGGCTATAGTTGACTGCTATTCAAATGAAGTAGTGATTGAGGTTGACGACAAGAGGAGAGTGTTATTAGTCGGGAAGAGGAAGGTTATTCCTTCCTGTCTAATTTAGGCAATTTTAACTGCGAGGTTGTATCGAGAGGGGTGTGATGTCTATCTAGCTTCAATGATTGATCTGAATCAACCTAAGCTGAAGGTTAGAGATGTGGAGATAATACGAGAGTATCCTGAGGTATTTCCTAAGGAGTTATCAGAATTACCACCTCAGCGAGAGGCTGACTAATTATTCTAGGAGCAGCTTCAGTATCTATTGCACCATATAGGATGACAGCGGTTGAGCTACAGGAGCTGAAACTACAATTAGAGGAGCTGTTAAAGAATGGGTTTATACGATCGAGTGTATCACCTTGGGGAGCACTAGTGTTATTTGTGTGAAAGAAGAACAGTAGTATACGATTATGTATCAACTATTGTTAGCTGAATAAGGTGAATGTGAAGAATAAGTATCTGTTGCCACAAATAGACAATTTGATAGATCAGGTGCAGAGAGCTACAGTGTTCTCTAAAATTGATTTAAGATCTGGGTATTGGCAGTTGAGAGTTGAGGAGAGTTCTATTGCAAAGATAGCGTTCAGGACTCGATACAGGCATTTTGAGTTCAGTGTGATGCCATTTGGGTTAATGAATGCACCAGCTGTGTTTATGGCTTTGATGAATAAGATATTTCATCCTTATTTAGATCAGATTGTAGATGTACTCATTGATGACGTCCTGGTGTATTCGAGAGATCAGGAGGAGTACGTGAAACATCTTAGGATCGTGCTCGAGTTGCTGAAAGAAAAAGAGCTATATGCAAAGTTCGGCAAATGTGAGTTCTGGATGTCTGAGGTTATTTTTCTAAGACACATAATTTCAGCAGAGGTAATGAAACCTGATTCTAGTAAGATAAAGGCAGTTCAGGAGTGGGAAGCTCCTAATAATGTATATGAGGTATGAAGTTTTTTTAGGTCTAACAGGGTATTATCAGAGATTTATCGAGGATTTTTCGAGGATAGCTAGACCGATGACAGCTTTATTGAGGAAGAATACTCTGTTTGTCTGGACTGAAAAATGCAGAAAGAGTTTCAGGGAGTTGAAAAAGAGGTTAGTTGAAGCTCCAGTTCTTATGTTACCTAGTTAGAGAGGTGGATTTATGGTTTAGAAGAATGCGTCTGAAGCAGAGTTAGGCGGAGTATTGATGCAGTATGGTAGAGTGATTACTTATACTTCGCGATACTTAAGACCGCATGAAGCTAACTACCCGATTCATGATTTGGAGTTAGCTGCTATCATTTATGCTCTTAAGGTTTGGCGACATTATTTGTACGACGAGATGTTTCAGATCTTCACTAATTACAACAGTCTCAAGTACATTACGACTCAGCGAAAGCTAAACCTTAGACAGAGGCAGTGGATTGAGTTACTTAAGGATTATGCCTGCACTATTGAGTATCATCTTACAAAGGCGAATGTGATCGCTAATGCTTTGAGCAGAAAGGGAAAAGAGGATGATGATTCGGTTACTTATAGAGTAGAGTCATTGTTTACTTTGCGAGAGTTATAAGTGCAGTTGGATTTGATTGAGGATCAGATGTTAGCAAATATCAAAGTTAGACTTCAGTTGAGAGAGGTGATAGCAGAGCGTTAGAAAGAAGATAATCATCTAATGCAAATTAAGAAGAAAGTAGAGAAAGGTAAAGTGACTACTTCGTATCGACTTAATGAGGATGATGTGTTGTATTACCGAGAGCAGTTATGTGTTCCAGACATTATTGAGTTGAAAAATGAGTTGATGGTTGAGGCTCATTCTTCACCTTATTCAGTTCATTTGGGCAGTACAAAGATGTACCGAGATATGCGAGAGATGTACTGGTGCGTACATATGAAGAAAGAGATAGCAAAGTTTATCATTAGATATCTACCTTGTCAGCAAATCAAGGAAAAACAACAAGCTCCAGCCAGAAAGTTACGACTGTTAGAAATTCCGAAGTGGAAATGGGAGAAGATTACCATGGATTTCATTATAGGCTTACCAGGGACATTTTGACTTCACGATGCTATTTGGGTGATAGTTGACAGACTGGAAAAATTGGCTCATTTCTTAGCTATTCGATAGGATGATACGTTGAATAAGTTGCTGAGATCGTTAGATTACATGGTGTTCCGACTTCGATTGTGTCTGGTTTTGATCCTAGATTTATAATGCGATTCTGACGGAGTTTACAAGATGCGATGGGTACTAAATTGAGGTTTAGTACAATATTTCATCTGCATACTGACGACCAGTCTGAGAGAAAGATTCAGATAGTTGAGGATATATTAGGAGCCTGTGTGCTAGAGTTTAGAGGTAATTGGGACGATCATTTAGCTTTGAGTTTGCATACAATAATAGCTATCATTCTAGTATTGGGATGACACCTTATGAGGCTTTATACGGGAGACGGTGTCAGAGTCCAGCTTATTGGGATGTTGAGGGCTTGCGTCATATAGAGGAACCAGAGTTGGTTCAACAAACTCTTGAGAAAGTGAATATTATGAAAGGATGTATTCAAGCGGCTCAGGACCATTAGAAGAATTATTACGATCGATATCATCGAGAGATAGAGTATGCGGTCAGAGATAGAGTTTTCTTACTAGTTTTGCCTTGGAGAAGAGTTATTAGATTTGGACAATGCGAAAAACTGAGTCCTAGATATATTGGACCGTATGAGATTATTGAGAGAGTGGGACCACTTGCGTATCGTTTGAGGTTACCAGACGAGTTGTCCCGATTACATGCTGTGTTTCATGTTTTTATATTGAGACGGTACCGATCTGATCCTAGCCATGTGTTGAGAGTTCTAGAGTTGGAGATATTAGAAGAGTTATCGTACAAGGAGGAGTCTGTCGAGATTTTGGACTGACAGTTGAGGCAGTTATAAAACCGCAAGATCTCTATAGTACTGGTGAAATGGAGTTTTCATTTGCCAAAATAAGCTACCTGAGAGGTTGAGGCTGATATGAGATAGTAATATCTGTATCTGTTTTCAGATGCTGAGTCAGAGCTTTGAGTTATGTTCTAACCTGAGCCTTGATGTTTAGTCTCTATTACTGATATGTTACGGGTATATAGTTGCAGTTGTTGCTACTGTTTTACTGCAAAATTGAGGTTGCACTTAAGTGTGGTATGTGTATAAAGTATACCATACTTAGAATTGCTTGCGATTTGATCTAAATTAAATTTTGGGGACAAAATTTCCCAAGTGGGGGAGAGTTGTAACATCCTGAAATTTATTAGCATTAATGTATATGAAAAATAGCTTAAAATAGGATTGAATCGGATAAGAATAGGAAAAATTCAGAAAAACAGCAACAACGTGGGTTGAGCACGACCTCGTGCTCATGTCAGCTGAACAGCGCGACATCGTGCTCATATCTGGGAATTGGCACGACCCTGTGCTAAATTTATTACAAAACGAGCACGTTCAAATAAAAACTCATGCTGAGTTGCACGACAACACTTGTAGCATGACCCGTGCCCACGGATGGGTTGACTGGGAATGTATGAATAACTGACTGTTTCATTTGTAAACAGAACGAAATTTTGAGAGAAGCACAAGTGTAAGCTGCTGAAACCCTAGAATAGCTGGAGGAAGTGTTTAAGCAAGAGGAAACATCAATTCTTGCTCAAAAACAATAGAAAAACCAATTAAGGTAAGCTATGCGATTGATATTGAGTATATGAAGAAGTTGAGCTTGCTGTGAATTGTTGTTTAGATAATTAAGAACTGAATTGGTTGCTGAAATTGTGTAAGTTAGCTAATTTAGGGTTAGATAACTTCTTGTGAAGGATTTAAATCAATTGAACTAAAGTTTGGATGAGCTTAGTGGAATTTTGGTTAGTATAAAGGCTACTAAGAAATTGAGGTTTAAGTTAAAGGTTGGGTTTAAAGATTTTAAGTATGTAATCAGTTAAGAAATCAAGTCAGTAGCGACCTTTATATGTTTATTTCGTATAGAAGGATCTATACGCACTTTAGATCAAAGTTGAGCCAGGCGCTGTGTGACCCCCGAATTTAAATATCATTTGCGTATAAACTTCCCTCCTACAAGTGATATTCAAACTCGGAAATCAAATTTTGATTTTTTTAAAAACAAAAGATAATAAGTAATAGAAATTATTGAGGATAGCATATGCCATAAGTTTTACAAACTATGTAATGTATTCAAAATCATTTACAACCAATGCAGATATACAGAAAGAAGATATATAACACTCCTATTTCTGTAATAGCCTGTTCAAACACATTACATGTCAAATGCAACATAGACATGTACAAGTATGAAACCTAATCCAATAGTGCCTTGCACACCTCAATTTCTCTTCTCGAAATCACCAAATCCTGTTCAATGCCCACCGTCTTGTCCAATTAACTCTCGATTCCTGCCGAGCGTTGCAGGCAATAACATTGCATGAGATATACTCAGTAAGTAACATAACCATTTA
>CANYCX011604802.1:0-10402 GCA_948193385.1 Breynia disticha f. nivosa | reverse complement strand
TGAAAATGAAAAGAAAAAGAAAAGAGAAAAGAGAGTGATGCCTCGGGGCATTTCACATATGATTGCATTGACATTCATATGCACCTTTGCGATTGGCATTCATATATGGCATGTTTGATTTATGCTTATTGATGTATGACTACTAGCATGATGATTATGAATTATATGATGATGATTTATGTGTAGTGTGTTTTAGCAAGTTTTGGTTCTTTATGAGATAGAATGCAAATATGTATGATATATGTGTTTTAGCATAAAAACACTGTTGATATGATACTTGTTTCATATTGGTTATGCTAGATTGCAAGTAAAACTTGTTTACTGAGAATTGATAGATGAACCAAAATCAGAAATTAGTACATCTTTGTACTGACCAGCACGTCATTGTGTTGGATATTGAATTTGAATAAGAATGAACTTGTGTTTTAATATGGCGTCGGACCATTAGGAATGAAAGGATGAACGCAACCTCGTGTTCATCAGCACGTCCGTGCTAACTGGACCCCTGCACTTCAATTAAACTTAAATTGGGTTTACGCTTACTGAGTATTCTTATATACTCACCCCTTTTGTTTGTTTACTTGTTGTGCAGGTTTAGCAGGATTGCCGCGACAAGGATTTGAGCACGTAGATTACAAACATGGATGGTTTTGAAAAGATGTTGTTAAAGAAGTGTATTTATTTCAACATTTCAAATCAGTTGATTGTATAGTTTAATAACTATTTTCTATCTCCATGTTTATGCTGAAAATGATGATCAATATTGGATAAATGGATTTACATTTTGAGATTTGAAATTAAAATCGTGAATGGTTTTGAAAATTTAGAAAATTATGTTTTTAATTTTGAGTATCATATTTAGTGGTATCAGGGCAGGGATTGGATATCCCTGGGAAAGATACATTATTTTTCGAGTCAAAGGCAAGCTTTTGCTTCCTAAAAACAGTGATTTAAGTTTTGAAAACCACAAATGCTTTAAGAAAATCTTCGTGCTTCGACCTCGTGAAAATCTTGCATTGATAAGGTACGATTACTTATTTGTAATCTAAAAGTTCTTATACAAATATAATTGCAGGCTAAAGGCCAGAAATGTGAGTGAGAAAAATACTCAATGAAGTGAACTTCAAGATAAGTGAAAGGAATCTATATAGATGTCCTTACATGCCTTGTTTGGTTAGGTTCAAATGTTATGTGTTCTTAACCTAAACTACTTTACGAAAGGTATGAACCGAGCAGGGTGTATAAAATTTGTGTAATATGAGGAATGCACATGAATTGTAAATTTGAATCTGTATAATAACAGTACCAAGCGAAATCTCGAGAGGAAACTATTGGTCGAAAATTTCGACGAGATATCAGGGTGAACGGTCTAAACGAAAAGGATTCGCACATTTGTATTCAGCAAATCTGCAATTGCCTTCCACAATACAGGTTATAACAAAATGTTCTTATGATGTTGGGTAGTTAATGAAATAAGATGACCATAAACCTAAATCAGATAACTGTCGAGAAAATAAGTATGTTGAAATAGAATGAAATCATAAGAATGGAGAAAAGCTATATGTATTCGAGATTAGAACATATGCAATGACTATGTTCTGATAAGAAATGAGTAATAATTCACGAAATGGATCTAATGTTAGCACCTGACACGACTTCGTATCTACATAATAACTGTCATGTTAAACTGAAACTGTTCAGTTCAACATGTTGGTATGCCTTCATGTCACACTTGCACGACAATTGTGTTTAACCAAACCATTCTATGTTTATTACTGCAAATGGAAATGAACAAAGGTTACCATGTAAAGAATGATGGTAAGACTGAGAATAATGAGTGGTAAAGTTGTAGAATATGTTAAGTCTTAACAGAGAGTAAGAACATATGTATGTAACAGTGTTTCTTACTATGCTAATGACATCTGTGCCATAGATTGATGAAACTAGTGAAATGAAAGATAATATCATAGATGATAAGATAAAGATTTCAATGCTCGTGTAAATGATAAGAAATAGTGAACTGGCCATTAAATGACCTAGTATTGACACTTGACACGACCTTGTGTTTGATAAAATAATTGTGTGTTGAACCTAAATTGTTCATTCCAGTGTATTGGCACGCCTTTGTGTCGAACTGGTGTATAGACACAAACTGTGCTCAATTAAAATGCCGATGTAAAGTATTAACATATGTGAAGAATTATAAGGAAGAGAGAGAAAATCTTAAATAACTATCTTTTCTTCCTAGAATGGTGATAGTTGTACCGTGGATTGATGAAAATTGATGACAAGAACAGTAACTTCATAAATGAAGTGAAACAATAATGAAAACACTACGGTGTCAAGAATTAACTTGTGATAAGTAGTAACAGAAAGAAAGAAAATGTATGAAACCAGAAGTGTTCTTACACTTATTGTTATTACTAACATGTATGTGTTCCTAAACATGTTAATTAAAAAGCTTATGATGCTAAGACAAGTAAAATTATAAGTGATTTGGGAAAGATTTCCATCATTATGTCTATGTAAACTATGTAAATGCACAACTTTGTGTAGAATGATTAACGGGTAAAGATACAGTAGATGTGTTTCTTAACACAAACTATTTTGTAAAACTAAAATGATTAACTTGAGAAATGTCGTCCTAGACACGGAAACAAAAATGTAAGAAACAATCAACTGTCTAAGAATAGAGGAAAATTTTTAAGAGAAATGATCTAGTATAAAGCAACAGGCGATGTTTTTGCAAGTTACTAGTGAGGTAGCACTGTTGTTGCAAGACATTTTGAGGAACAAAGTGTTCAAAAGGGGCACATTATGAAGTGAAAAGTATGAGAGCGATGAAATATGAAATCGGAGTTTATCTTGATGATAATATTATTGTCTATGGAGAGAGAATTCAATAACATAAAGTGGAAACTATTGTATAATTAAGAATTTTGATGTTAAATTCTTGAGATTTGCTCTTGCTTATCTCTTTTCTTTGGCATAGTGCCAAGAGTGTCTTTTGATTATGGAAACAATTGTTCGTTTCCTATGTCCTTTTTCTTGACCAAGGTAAAACAGTTCGTTTATTTTTGTATTCTTCACGTGTATACAAATTCATTTCTTGTTATCTACCTTGGGTTAGCATTAGTGATAAAGGAAAGAGCATGAACATAGAGATATCTATGAGTGCTATTGAACAAAAGTTTGTGAGAGAGAAATAAGATGAGAAAAAATATGAATGTGTTTACGAATTATGAATTTTTTTATGATATACAGGATGTAAACCTAGTTGTGATGAGAGACCTTGATTTTTATTGAGTTAAGAGTAAAACCACAATTGGCAGACATATGCTTATGCTATTGATTATTATGAATCGTGTTTTCGTTGCTGCTTTGATGGTCAGTATGTTAATAAGAAAAGTAAGTCATCTTGACTTAAGAATGAATACCTTGATTTGAAATTTCGGGGATGAAATTTTCTAGGTGGGGGAGAATTGTAACATCCCGAGAATTTTTCATCTTAAAAATTATGATAAATAAATGTTTAAACATAAATATATAAAGGCTTATCAAAGATTGATACATAGTTGACACGAAATAATTAAAGAAAATCGAGAAATGCTGAAAAATGGGAAGTACGTGTAGTGGAGGTGGAACTACGCGCGCTTGGCATGACCACGTGTAGTCACCATTCCACCACACGTGGATTGCTGTTTGCCTAAAAAATATAATCCAACAACTGAGAATCGTATAGAAACTTTCATTTACTTATCTTTCTTGCCAGAGCAAAATAGAAGCAGAGAAGCTGAGAAAAAGAGATATTTGAGCAAAAGAATGTGGTTTGGTTCTTATTTCTTGAAATCAATCATCCTAAGTGCTAAGGTAAGGATTGCCATAGTTGATTTCAAGTTGATAGTTTTGTATTTACTGATTAGTATGAGGTTAATGAATGTTTTGATTGCTGGAAATGATGAAATGAAGTGTAAGAAAATTGGATTGATTGTATGTATGTGCTAGGAAGGAATTGAAGAAGAAAAGTTGATGGAAAAGAGTGAAAACCTAAGGTTTAGTTAGGTTTACAAGCGGTTGATTGCTGAAATTTGGAAACCTTAGTAATTATATGTTTTGAATAGAAATCTATGCTGGAATGATATGATTAGAAATTGAATGAACTTAGGTATATGAATTAGAAGAAGTATTCTTCTAATGGATTGAATTGGTAAGAATAGGTTATAAGAAAAGGATGGAGAATAGTTGACTTGAAGTTGATAAATGATTGTTTTGATTCTTTTTAGTTAGGAATGAATGTATTAATGGTTAGTTAATACCTTGTATGTTATTAATTACATATAGGAGGATCTTTACGAGTGCTAGTGGTTTTGAGCTGTGTTAGCTTATTGCTTTTGATTTGCTTTTCGAGGTAAGTGTTCTTATGCTTACAAATTGATTCGTGATATTGTCTTTAGGCATTTTTCTATATAAATAGAATTGGCCTATAATGATATGTTGAGTTTGCTAGATTCTAGATGAACCATATTGATAATGTGATTTTTTGGTTCATGATTGATATGAAATGGAACAAATGTACTGATGGATATATGTCTTAGTTGACATATAATGGATAAGCCTATTCTTATGGTTGATTGAATGTTGATTAATACTTAGGAACATTAAGATGATTTACTTTGTTTCGTGATTGTTTTGGCATGTTGATTATACTTGCCTTGCTGTTCAAATTTAAGAACTATACTTACCGAGATTTATATGCTTTTATTCCATGTTGACTTTGGGTTGATATGTAATTGATTTACATGCTCAATTGGTTAGATGTCTTGATTGATATCTTGTTTATACGAGATTGAGATATTTCTGAAAGTATATGATTGATTTGTTCAGCATGTTTGAGCATACATGATTATGATTGTGAGATTGTGATATATGAATGCATTGATCATTCATTGTGTTGCATTTATTGTGTGACATGGATATTGAGATACAAGCTGGGCCTAATTATATTCTGAGAGAGATCTCGATGCCCGTCTGGGACCGATCCTTCGGAGCTGGGCTCGATGCCGCACTTGGTACGATACCGATCTAGGACCGAGGGAAAAATGAAAAGGAAAAGAAATGAAAAAGAAAAAGAAAAAGAAAAGAAGACCCTGGGGTAATAATTCACATGTGATTGCCTCGCATTCATATGCATTTGCGTCACATTCATACTTAGCATCAGTGATTATTGCTTATTGATTTATGAATGCTTTTTTGCTGATTTGAAAATTATCTGATTATTTGACAATGAATCGATATTAATAATCTATATGGTTATATATGATAACCTAAGTTATGTTTGGTTGGAAATTGAATGGTTGTTGAGCATTGTATGTTCTTATGTCTGTTGGTTTCTATACTCATATTTGTATTATTCTTATGATTACTTGTCATTGCATTGATATTTAATTATTGGTGATGATTGAAAATTAGCATATGAGATTGGTTTGATAGTGAAAAATGATTGAATTTTTTGATTAGCTGCCACTAGGCTAGACCTGCAGTGATCTTACTCCGAATAGCTGTTGTCAGAGGTCAATCTCCATATATATGTTTTTGTGTGCTTCCTTTTTTGAGATTGTACATAGTTGTAAGTATTTTGTAAATATTCATATTTTGAGTTTGAAATGTTTTCAAACTTAATTTCGTTTCTGCTGTAAACTTTTTATGATACTGATATTGGGCCGAGTTTGTTTTATGAAATGAACATTTCACTTTATCTCTTCTCTGTTTGCACTCAAATTTATTATTATTATTTAAAGAATATGATTTATCAGGATAAATGGATTTTAAAAATGAGCTTCACAATGATGCACTCATATTAAAAAAAATTACATGGCCCACCTATCAAAGAGCAATGAACCTAATTTTTCATGATCTCATATGCAAAATAATTAAAGTATACATTGATTATGTAATAGTATATTCAAAAAAAGGATCATGAGTGTAAAACCCTGAAAAATTGTTAAAATTAACAAATATGCAAAATAAGATTAAAATGAAATTAAATCATAAGGAAACTAAGTAAAATGCAAAAAACTGCAGATGAGCACGGGCGTGGCACGATAGTGCCACAGGGTGTGCTCATCCCTATTGGAAAATGATCAGCACGAGCTAGAGCACGAGACGTGCTGAACTCGTGCAAAAAATGAGGAGCATGACCATTAGCACGGGCCATGCCGAAAGGCGTGCCTAATGTTAAAACAAAATGCAGAATGCGTGAAACACTATTCTTTTACAAGCAAACATCTGGAAACTTACCCAAACACACTTAGAAAACCTTATTTACTGATTGAGTGAGTGTAAGTGAGAGCAAAAGAGTCTCTTCGCAATTTCGTGAATCAAAACGCTAAGGTAAGGTTCTAAACTTTTGTTTTCAGTAAAAATCTGAGTTGGGTGATTTTTAGAAATCTATTGAATGATGAGGGTTAGTCGAAATAGAATTGGTAGAGACAATATGGATGGATTATAAGAGTTAAATCGGGAAATTTACGAGAATGTGAGGTTTAAGGGTTGTGGTTAAGAGAAAAATTATGAATTTTATGTATTTAAAGGGTTAGAATTATATAATTGATATGATGAATGCTTGATTTGACATAGTTGTATGATAACTACGTCATAAGAGGTGAATTACAAAACCTAGATCAGAGTTGAGTCACATGCCCGACATCACAGATTTTGAGATAAGTGTCGTTAACACTTGCCATTGTATGTCTTGCATCTGTATGGTTAAACATACATGATAATTGTAACATTCATTTTGAAATGCTAGTAAAAATGTGTCTTAAATAGACTTGAATGGGTCTTATCTTGTATGGCTTCTATGGAAAATTTGAGATGATAATTATGTTATATGAGGGCATATGTTTGACTTATGTATGTAACATGAGAAAATATGCATGCAAAATGATATTATGTAGAGTATGATGTGATGTGAATGATTTGTGAATGCAAGTATAACATGTATGAGCTTATGTGAAATGCTTACGAATGATGGCATGAGTATGCATTTCTTTGATTGTTGGCCATAATGAATTGAACGAGATTCATGTGTTGCATAAACATACCGTGTGACACGTGGCCATAAAGGATTTCAGGCGAGAACTCGATGCTGGGCTGCGCTCAAGGAAAATTGTTGTTAATGAAAGACCCCGAGGCATGCATATTGTATGGAAATGCATTGGCATTGCATTGTACATTCATATCTTTACTTT
The DNA here is from genome assembly GCA_948193385.1 of Breynia disticha f. nivosa. Taxonomy (NCBI): domain Eukaryota; kingdom Viridiplantae; phylum Streptophyta; class Magnoliopsida; order Malpighiales; family Phyllanthaceae; genus Breynia; species Breynia disticha. Next base: position 3,152 of record CANYCX011604802.1, on the reverse strand, counting down.
ATGGAATCTTGATTGATTAATATGAAGAATGTTATCATGGATATGTTTATGAGGAAAAAGGAAATATGTTGGAATGGTATAATTGTGGATTGTGTATAAGGCATGTATGGTGTGGATATATGACAAGTATGGTGAGAAAGATGACTAATGAAAATGAGTAAGTGATGTGCTAGTAGGGCTTGAATATTCTGGCTTGATATATGTTGAAAATGTAAGTGTGATTGTCATTTGGAATGCCTTCTACAGTGTTCATGTATTGTAAAATGTATAAGAATGGTTGTGAATGTTGTTGGCATGGTTGATATTTTGAATGGGTTAATATGTGTTGTGTATTGCTTAAAATCGTAGGTCGGCACGGTGGGCGAGCTGACAAGCACGACTTCATGCCAAACACCACGAAGTTGTGCCAAGTGAAACGAGTGTCATGCTGGGCTACTGACTTAAAGCCAGAATGGTGGCACAATGCCCCTGCTGGTTATCACAAGCTCGTGCTAAACCCTTGATCTTGCTGAGAAGAGCACGAGGGTCATGCTCACAGGCACGCCTGTGCTTCCTGGGTAATTCTTGAACTAAAATTGAATAAATTAAAGAATAGTATTGATAGAGCATTGATAATTTGCTTGAGGATTCTACTTTTTCGTGGATACTAAAAGTGTGATACATTTCTTGAGGTTGTGGCTCTTAGTGTTTTGGAATCCTTACACTTTTGTATTTTGTAAATTCTATGAAAACAATTGTATAGATGGTTGATTTCATGCAATGTTTTAAAAACTCATCCATAGCTTTTGCATACTTGATGATGTTTGTAAATAACTTATCTTTAGCCAAGGTTTAAATGAATGAATGTTTATCTCGCTTTTCTTATATTAAGCTACTTCTTAATCTATTTTAAAAGAAAAAATGGTTGTTAATTTCCATCTTTATTTTTAAAAATGGCATTTAAATTCGGATGTGACATTTATTGGTATCTGAGCAGGCATTAGATTTCCTGCTGACTGTGCCAAGAAATTGTTTTCATTCCATCATATTTTGCAAAACTAAAGGAGTTTGTAATTTGATTTCTATAGGATGGAGCCTATTGACGACATATTGCACCACACTGCATAGTCCCATGATTTGGTGCAAGGCAGGGATATGCCCCAGTACCTAATGAGCAGCCCTACACCAGCTGTTGTAACACCTTACAACCCTATGTATGCTCCTTTTTAGGAGATGATGGAGAGGTTGATGAGGGGACCTGGGGGACTGGGGGTCAGTAGGGACTAAACATTGACTGTAATTTTAGAGAGGTGTTCAAGTAGGGTGTTAAAACATTTGAGGGTTCTACTGATCCCACAAAGGCAGAACACTGGCTCAGGCACATAGAGCGAATCCTAAATCGCATGTGGTGTCACACCCAATTTGCAAAACTCACTTTCAGATAAATTAGAATTTTGGAAACTATTATTTTCTTTTAAATCAAGGAAGTAAACGAGAGAGAGAAAACTAGAATTTAGTTTTAGCCAATTAAAACAATGATCAATGTCCAGTCATTTACAAGATAAGAAGAATAATATAGAAGTTATGGAAAATAATCTACATAAAAATTTTTTAAATCACACCTATACTAAGGTTTGTGTAGATGAATAAAAAAATCATAATCCCTCAAACTAAGGAGCTCGACCTTCTTCTAGTATCGCATTGCTCAGCACCACCAAAACATAGTCCCGTTGCTAATATCTGTCACTCTGCACACACTACCTAAACACACATGCACGTGAGTATAAAGATACCAAGTAAGGTGTGATGCCAATTTTCAATAAACCTTGAAATTTGGACTCTATTTTTATTTATTTTTTTAAAACATAAGTATAGAAGAGAGAAAATGAAAACATAGTTTTACAAAATGTGGAATAAAAACCGAAGTGGATCATACACCAATGTGTTTCAAAATGCGGAAGCGAATAGGAATGGTTTACATGTTATGTTTGAAAAGCCCAGAAATATCATAATTGTATAGGTGCATAAAACAAAACTTAGCAAAACCCTAGGAGCTCGACCTTAAAAAAGTATTGCATTGCTATCTCTGCCAAAAAAGTCGTCCCGTATACCTGTCACTCTGCACACATATACACAGAAAAATAAATGGTGAGTATATAGAAATACTCAGTAAGCGAATCCTTATAGTTATTATGCTGAATGCGCAAGGGAACCTTTGGCATTTGTGACCTAACCTCCACACGAAAATCTAATTCATTAAGTATATTAATCGATAGACAAACCAGGCAAGATTAAACAATTCATAACCATAACGTTTCAGCATTTAGCAGAGGAGAACTTCGGCCCATACGACTAAATCTCCCTCATGGATAGTTAATGTCATGTCACATGCAAACTTTTGTGTGTTGTATTTGTTAAGGAAACCTTCTAGATCATTAGGATACTTTGCATATGCATTAGTATGTTATTCAGACGAAAATCAAGTTTTTTTGGGCAAAATAATGTATGTTTAGGTTTCACTAACGTACGTTATGCTTCATTAGTTTTCCAGGCATGAATAGTGTGGGTTATACTTAGATTAACATAGGTTTACATATATAACATATGTTACTTGCTATGGTAACGTACGTTAATACATCTCAGCAACATTCTGTCCGAAAATGCTAAGTCTTTTCCGTAGCAACACATTTCATTCAAGCTTAAACATACCAAGCCAAGTTTCCTAAACACTTATACATCCTTTTCATGTATACACATCGCCACATTTGACCACTAAACACAGAATCATACACCCATTAGCAAGATCAATTCCAATCGTCATAAGTATCAACATTTCAAATCCTTTATTTTTCCCTAGTACATACACAACATCATTCTTTCAGTGCAACCCCATGTATACACATGCATTCAAACATTTAGTTTATGATCATTTACACTTTGAGCATACTACCACACATCATATTCATCAGTCAAACATCCACCACAACTTAGCATACAACATAATTTAGTTAGTTCAAGTCATCATTCACATCATTACTGTTGGATAAAATGTTTATATGTTTTGATAATGTGCTAAATTGATAATGTGTTGAATTGATAAACATGTTAAGAATTATATGTGTTTTGATTATGTGCTAAAATGATAAATATGTTAAGAATTATTTTTGTTTTGA